>JAVXUO010000015.1:0-104220 GCA_033065855.1 Escallonia rubra | reverse complement strand
CACTTTTGGGCCAGTTTCTAGAGTCGATGAAGGAGAAACTTTTGGTGCTTATCCAACATATAATCCAACCATGTACAGGGCTTGCCCAAGTAGCGCGGTTCTGTTTTATGTAAAATCACCTGTCATGCCTTTAACTAGGATTAAGATTTTTCTAGTACATACCAAAATGTACATAAAGGGACGATATACACGTATATTCTAATTAGAGTGTTGGAACCAATAAAAACTGGGCTGGAAGAACTTCTTCCACTCTACCCCAATTATTCGTGTTTATTCTCGTTTACTGTTTCTAATCACTTTTATATGTGGCTCTGCTTCTAGTGATTTGGAGGGAGCAATCTCTTGTTCGAATTAGGGATCAAATCACATGTGTGAGTGCATAGCAGCAGTGAATTTGAGCATAATCTTCATTCACCAATAGGCTTAAAATGCTCAAATTGATCTGGATGTTGGTGCGTAGACTTGTTCTTCATTTTGAGGGGTGTCTGATGGGGCTGCTGTCTTTTTTGCACGTTCTCTTTCGTCACACTGTTAACTTCTATGCAATTAAGTGATAAGAGATGCCGCATTTTTTGGTGCCATCGTGTTCGAGTGAGTGGGGTATGAGATTTGTGCAGGAGCCGAATTTGAACCTGTAGGAACCAACATGGTCCTCCAATTGGTATTACCGTCATAACGAGAGGAGACGAGAGGCCAACATTTTGTGCATACCACAATATGTTAAGATAGCTGTCATAAAAACAACCAACCCTAAAACCGAAGGAGACGATACATCAAGAGATTGTCGCCTAAATCAAACTTTAGGGAGTAGCACATAAAGCAGATCTGCTTGAAGAAAGAGTGATTTCTGATTTATGGAGATTGAAAGAGACTTTTATAGTTTTCTCTCTCTGCGAATGAGAAGGTGTATTGGATAGGCTGTCAGACAAGCCCAGTTTGTGATCCATGTTTGCTTCCACATTCGGTATACTGACTTCAGTTTGTTTGCTTTCACGATTTTTTATAAACCTATAATGTGATATTGAGCTTATTTATTTACCAATGTTTTTATTTCTGTAATCTAATTATCAGGATGCTTCTTCTTGTTCAGCTTGTAGGAACCGATCACTGCTCCTTTAATTCCACGCAGAAAGCTCTTGGAATTGATGATTTTCGGAAAATTCCAAATGGGGTCAATGGTAATAACATGTTTTATGGTTCTTTTTACCACTAGATCCAGTTATGTTGGTCTTAGTCAATAACTTGGGTTTTTATGATCTAATAATACAAATGCACGGTGGGAATATATAGGTATAGAGGAGAGAATGCATCTGGTTTGGGATACTATGGTGGTAAGATTTCATAAACAAAAATTGAACTCAGTAGAGTTTTTGCTTCCAGAGTGGGGTCAGCAGCTCAGATTTCGACCTTACACCTCAGAAACATTATTTTCTGCTATATTATTTGTCATTTCAGGAGTCAGGGCAAATATCTGCAATTGATTATGTCCGGGTAACAAGCACGGAATGGTATTCTTTTTACTTCAGCGTCTTCAGAGTATTTCAATTTTCATGTCCGCTTGCTCTCCTACTAGACATTCATAAAAACACATGTGTGTATCAACATGGGAGAAGTGAATGAGAAGGCTTTTTAGATAAATTATCTAAGAAATCCTCAAAACTACGTAGTTTAGTTTAAGTTCAACTGTATTCTTTTTTTCTTTTCAGAGATTACGACCTAATTTTCTGTCTTTCTTGCCGTCTGGAAATCAAGGTGCCCGGAGAGACAAGGCCATGGATTGTTGGCAATTACCACCTCCATGCTTTACAGCAATAAACTCACCAATTATATGGTCCATTTTTTGGGCAACACCGGCCTTCAACTAACAATATTAAAAGGAAGATCAGGCAATTAACCCATAGATAAATGCCTTTTTACTTGGCTGCGTCTAGACCATATCATTACAATAACAGATTAAGCCAGTGGTACGTTAAGCCATAGATTAGCCTATAACTATAGTTCAAAGAAATTGGGTGGGGCACCGATCTTAATCACGCACCTAAAAAGGATAGAAAACCATTATCTGAATTCAGAAGGAAATGATAGATCATGAAAAGCCGTGGGAGTATTCAAAACCTTTATGGAAGTGTTAAAAGCGAAAACGCTTTGTAGTTTCAAATCAAATTATGTAAGCAGCATCTTTTTTTTTCCAAAATTTAAAGTAAGGTGTACACAATTAGATGTCTATAATTGTCAAGGGCAGCATCTACGTAATTTCAGTTTGTCCTATGTTTTTCACTAACCATCTCCCTTGCCGGCGATGGGGATGAGAGGGGAAGAGGAAGATGCTTGACAGTTTGTCCTATGTCTTTCAACTCCAGCTTTCTTCCACATATTGGCACCACCTCCATGCCAACTTCCCCTCCCTCACCTCTCACCCTCCAACACTCTAGTGCACCACTCCACCCACCCCGTACACACCCCAGCGCGCGCTCGCGCACACACACGCCCCTCCATCCACACGCGAAACACGACACACACCTCCCAACCCCAACCCCACCCCCACACACCCCACCACACCACTCCACACATTCCCGCACACACACACACACAACATTGCCTCCCCTCCTCCCTTCACCCCCCCATCGACCCACCACACCCCCACAACAAACACCTATCCACCCACCCACACGCATAGATATGCACACGACACACACTTCGACACACAAACACACACACAAAGACACGCCCTGCACGCAGGTCGGTTCCTACCCGTTGCCTACCCCCTACCCCCACACACCGTTGTCTCCTCCCCCCTACCCACCCATCCATCACACGCACGCACCCCTGCGTGTGCGCGAACATAACCACCCCTCTCCCCCCCCCCCCCCCCCCCCCCCCACACACACGCCGTTGTCCCCTCCCCCCTACCCACCCATCCATCACATGCACCCACCCCTGCGCGTGCGCGAACATAACCACCCCTTCCCTCCCGCGTAGACACATTCACGTGCATGCGCAAACACAACACCCCGCATGATTCCCATTTTTTTCTCCCTACAAATCGCCTCGGGTGGTTTGTAGTGAACATAAGTTTGTTTTTAGGATAAGGGGTATTTCTGTAAACTTGTAAGGAGCGCCTAAAAGATGGGCGTTTGATGAATTTAAAAAAAAAAAATAAAGTCAATCTGGACCCTCTGTGTTGTCAAGTCGACAACCCTAAATCTGCTAGATAAAATGCAATTTATCTAGCGGTAGATCTGGATCATATCTGGTGTATATATCCACACTTAAATGCCAATTTAACTCACACACTGATTGACCATTGGTTTTCATATGATTTAATTTGCAGTGCTAAGTTATTTAATATATATCCAAGGAAAGGAGCCATACTTGCTGGCTCAGATGCAGATATAATCATATTCAATCCGAATTCAAGCTTTGAGATAAGTGCCAGTTCCCACCATTCCAGATCAGATACAAACGTCTATGAGGGTATAAGAGGGAAGGTAAATTTAGAATCTCCGTGTTCTTCATATTTTACCAATGGAGGGGTTACATATCGTATATAAAAATTCTGTGAAGAAACAGAAAGTGTCGACTTTAATATCATCTATGACGTGTGTGCTTGCTCTTGGCATATGTTCCTGATTTATGCATAAAAATACCGCCCTACCATCAGGATTTTCTATCACTGTCACTACTTCGTGTCTTATGTGCATTCAGAATCTTGACATTTTAGCAGAACTACAACCAAAGCAGAACTTACTATTTGAGAGTTAACTTCTAAGAAGAATCTCCGTTCCGCAAAACATTCCCCTCAGAATCAAAATATACCTATATGCTATATGGTGCTTTAGGTTTTATAATTATTTGGGAGTTTTTGTATTTTCCTCAGGGAAAGGTTGAGGTAACAATCTCTGGAGGAAGAGTTGTTTGGGAAAATGATGATCTGAAGGTTGTTCCTGGTTCTGGCAAGTACGTAGAAATGCCACCTTACAATTATCTTTTTGATGGAATTGATAAAGCAGAGACAACATACCTCTCCTCCCTTCGAGCTCCGGTGAAACGGAGCAGAGCCACTTCTTGAAGCACAGGTTCTGTTATGTTCATGCTTGTATAGTATCTGGCACAGACTACATAGGAAGTATCATACGGTTTTCAGCTAGAGGATTATTTTAGCCTTATACATCCACGTTGAGAAACGTGTAATTAAATAAAACATAAGTGGAATAACAAACTTATTTCGTAAAAAGTATAATGCTTCATTTCCTCTCTCCTCCTTTCATTCACTTTCTTTCCCCACAAAGCACGATGCATATTGGTCACTCAGTGCTTACATAGCTTTCAGTATTTGATCTTTAACGATAGACAAAACGTTTCACCTATATATTACAGAGGCACAGGAGGCAATATCCAGATGGGAATATTAGAATGATCAGAAAATGCAGGGGCTGACGTATATCGGGGAACTCAAGCCCCAATACAACAGCTGAGGTAGTTCAGTTTCTTCTGTCTCCTCTGCACCAAGAGCAAGTTTAGAAGATTAGGAAGAAGAGTGCCCAGGTACCGATTACTATTACACATTATGTCAGGGCATACTTGGGCATGTAATGATCCATGTGCATTGTTCAAGGGGATATGGATCAAAACAGAGTTCCCAAGTAGGAAATTGCATTCAACAGAGTAAAAAATGTACGAGCAATTCAATTGAAAAGAAATTCGGAATATTACCATGGTTGAGTTGTCACCCGGCTGCTTAGCAATGAGCTCTTGTTCGTTTCCAAGGCTGCAACGAGTCAAGTCACTTTTGTGCTGTTTCCTGTTGGCATGAGCTCGAGAAAACACCATCGAGTAATCAGTAGCTCCTCCAGACATCTAACCATCTTTCTGAAGTAAAAAAGATTAGGAATATCAGCTATCATCTTTCTGTAAGTGTAATTTCAAGTTTTAGTGAAGAAAGATATCCATGGGACCTTCAACTTTGCCATACTTGAGCTTGTAGTGGTCAATATCCCCTTGACAAATGCACATTGACCACTATAGCTCAAGTATAGTACGAGTACAACATTAGAATATCAACCGATTACATAAGAGGAGAAACAAGGAAAAAAAAAACCGAAAAAATAATAATCAGGAGCCGGAGCTGCTGTTGCTGCTGCTGTGCTCATGAAGTACTAGAGAACTTTCTTATAGCAGAACACTCTAGTAAGAGCTAGTGCATTCACGACAGTGCATAGAAACAATTTGATAGCTCTATTTGTGTGTGCTTGTGTTGCGCGTGCGAGAGCGTGGGGGTAAATCGGGGTCAATATGATACAGTTTCACATGGATGGTCAACGTGGCGAGGATTCGCAGAATGACCATCCATGTGATTGATCCATCTTCAGCCTAACAAGGGAGATGTATGAATGACAACAGAAAAGAAAACAACGCTCTCACTTTAGTCATGGAAGAACACATGGTAATTCTTAAGTTTCTCATGAGGCTCGAACGAAAGCTAAAAGAAAAGTTTCAAGTTATTATTTGCTCTAAAAGTTTAAATGGTTGGATAATCAGCCCAACTACGTATATGATGCTTATCACATTCTTTCATGTGCAAGCCTTCATTGTACGTAAATAGACAAATCAATGACATATAAGCGAAGGTGCACCACCAATAAGTGCACAAATATGCGGAGTGTAAATTGCAATATTAAGAAAATTGACCAAAGATGCAAACAAAAAAAACTGCACCCAAGACCTTGTCAAAAAAGAACTCTTGATCCCATGTCAAGTCACCATATATGCTTTAAAGCATGAGCTGCTAGATAACGAACTCGGCAATGTATGTCATGCTTATGAAAAACAATGTTGAGTACACGGCTAATTTTGGGCCATGATTCACGATGTGTACGATTCTTATTTCAGAATTTCTTAAACAATCCGAATTGCGAACAATTCATGTGCAAATATTTATGTGACCTTGTTTACAAGATGACGCTATCTAATTACAATCACAAATGCCTTCTATAAACAACACTACGACATTGCGAAATGGTAAGCAGTATGAAGGGAACAAGTAAACGTTTGTATATGCCAAGCAACAATGTTTGTTTTGGAAGCAAAGAATGAAAGAGTTGCTATTTTGTTGAAAAGTTGTGCAAAATTTGAAGCATGAGAAGGGTTTGAAGCTATCAGCCAAACAGTGGTTCTCTGAGATTGTCAGATTATGAACTCTTAAGAAGAAAGAGGTTAGAACAAATATTGCCCTTTACACATTTGAATTTGCTCAGACTTACCTGCTTCCCTTTGTCCATAGAGCACTAAGAGGAGGTGGGGGGTGGAATGATTTCTTGACATGGTGTAATGCAGCAGAAAAATAAGGAGGACAAGTTGCTTCCTAGCCATTCAAGTCCAGCGGTAGAAAACATGCCCTTTTTTCTGTTAGAAACTCTTGGTAGACACACAGATAATGAGAGAGGGAGAGGATTGGCAGATCAGAGAATTGTCTGTATTTAGGCCAGGTTGGTTAGAGGTTAGAAATTGAGAGGTAAATGGATACTTTTTTTGCACCAAACTGTGTTGGTGACACTGGCAGTATCAGCCAATTTGTCATCACAAGTGTCACTGAAAATCAACTTTGTAACTATAAGAAAAAGTTAAATGAACAATCCTATTTTTTTATCTTTGGTAATGCCATTAAGAAGTCGATTTCTGTTAGCTCTGGTGCAGGTGATTTGCTGCCAGATTTTACCGACAAAAAATAAGACTTAAACTGAACATTTAACGATGTAAAGGCCCGATAAACAAAATTATATAAACGTTTTATGGAATATGTGATATGGGAAATAAGAGCCGATCTTATGGTAAATATGGGTGTTCGGAACTCAAATATTCTCTTTTCCTCGATTCCCCTCCTGCACAAAACTCTCCCTGTACCGGTCAATTATTACTAGGTCGTGGGCCCATCTTTCGTATCCACAAACAAAGATTCGGATAAGGTTCATGATGAGAATAAGGGATAATGTCCTTAAACCCCTTGAGGTTGAGGGGCAATCTCGGTCAACTCCATCGGTTTTAAAATGCTACTTGTCACTCTGGTATCTAAAAAATTGTTAATAGATATATAGCGTGTGTACTCTATACATTTTTTACTTGACTGCATACCATCTTTTCAAATAACCAATACATGATCTTTCACACGTCAGCTATTTAAATACGCACAAGTTTCGTATACGTATTTTACCCACATCCTCGTATTCCCTCCGCTTTCTTCGACATAGACACACACGCACAAATCTACAGAAACACACACATATACAGGCACATGCACACATACACAAACAGACAGACAGCCACACACCACACAACACACATTAGATATATGCGTGCGTGTTTGTTCAGATCTTTGCATGTGTGCGAGTGTGTGCGTGCAGATTCGTACGTGCACCCGCATGGGTGAGTGTGTGTGTGTGCGCATGTGGCCAGATTTTTGCGTGCTTGTGTGTGGGTGCGCACACCTCTTTATGTTTGTGAATGTGTAGGTGTATGTGTCTTCGGATTGTTGGTGGTGGTGTCAATGTGTTCAGATCTTTCTATTGCTCTGAATGTTAGGATGTATGTGTCCGAGGATTTGGTTGGTGGTGTAGGGGTGGTGTCATGGCTATGGTGGGTGATGGTGTTAGACTTGAAGAGGGAAGAACCAGGGAATGAGGGGGGGGGGGGGGGGTTGGCGTTTTATTGGAAAGAGAGAAAGAAAGAAAAGGAAGATGTGGGATGGCTGAATGAAAAATTCAAGATAAACAAAGAGTAAAATTAGCCATCTTATAAAAGCTTTTACCTCCTTTTGTACACTGTCAGGTGAAATGACGTACGTGATATGTACATAATCGGCGAATACACATCAGATTTCCCTTTAAAGTGAAGGAGTTTAGGGATAGTATCCCAACTAACCAAGGGACATAAATAAAAAAAAATTAATGATACAATTGGTTTCATTTAGTTCGGAAAATATCAAAACTATTGCAACGATCAACATTCAATCTTCATATTGTCACTGTACCATCCGCTTAGTGTCCATCGGTAGCTTTGGGATGATTTTGAGTCCTTAAGTTAAAAAACGCTCGATTTTGGATTTTAGACTCTAAAATGCAAACCTCGGAGAACTGCCACTAACTGAAGTCGAGCCATTTAGATTAACTATCAACTATGTAACTTAGCTAACTTGTTGATCATCACTGCTCATACATGGTACTGAGACCAATAATTGACTTTCTTTGAGATATTTATTGTTAGAGAGATGACCTAGTAGTTGGCATGAAAGTATCTCCACAATAGGGGACAATACAGTCATACTTGGTTATTAAATTCATATATCTTCAGGATATCTCTATTATTTAAAAAGTTTTAGGCCGAAGTAATATTTTTTTTGGGAATAATTGTTCCACATGTTTTTAACACTGTACATTGTTTTGAAAAAAAAATCAATATATGCTTTGAGTTTAGGACTAGTCTTACCTTGAGCTAGTAAGATGGTGGTTTTAGATGTAGGGTAAATTACACTAAAACCCCCTGAGGTTTTACGTAATTACACTCCACTACCGCTATCTTTAAAAATTACACTCCGACCCCTGAGGTTTGTACCCGCATTACACACAACTACACAGATTTAACGGCCCGTCCAACTCCGTGAAAAGATTCCCTGACACACTCATTTATGCAATTTTCATACCCAAAATACCCCCCTTTTGTTCTCTATACACATGTGTGGTCTTCTTGTAATGTTGTGTTTTATAAAATTGCAGCCAACTCCACAGCTGCTTCTTCCCTTCCTCCACCTTCTCCTCGTGCACCCTTATCCCCAAAGTAAAATCAGACCCATCAATTTAAGGGGTAACAATGTCTTGGTCAGAAAGTAGTGAAGAGTGGTTGGATCTAAGGTTTAGGTACAAGAATTGTTGGTGTAGAAAGAGGGCAAACTTGAGGATTGTTGAATCTGATGAGAAGCCAAGTAAAGGTAAGTTGTTCTGCACTTGTGCAAGAAGTGGATGTAGAATGTTCAGTTGGTGCACACCTGATAGAGCAACAATGAAGCCACGTGGAAGGTCAATGAAATGCTCATCTGAGTTTTCTGAAGAGATTCAAAGGCCCAAGATCAATGAAGCGGAAAATATGCAATTTTTTTATGGAAATGAAGTTGTAACCAGTCAAAAATTACAGTTGATTGAAGCTAATCAGGCAATGCTGAAGTTGTTGGTTATTTCTTCTCTAATTTCCTCATGGATGTGTATTATGGTGATGTTTTTTGTTGTCCGCAAATGAGGAATTTGGGTGTGTGTTTATGTACTGCAAGTAATGTGGGCTTCATTTTCCTTTCCAGAGCTCTTTTGTAATATTTTGTAATGACTTTGTATGAAGAAGGTGAATGAATGTGATTTTCTAGGGTTCTCTCTGTATGGCCTTCTCTGATCTTTTTCGTCATGGGAGCTCAGTGTAATTAATGCAAACCTCATGGGAGTTCTGTGTAATTTTAAAAGTAACTATTTTTGCGCATGACATGCTGTGGATGAATATGATGCATGAATGGTTGAATTGGAGTGACATTGCTGAAAAACAGCAAATCAGGACATGATCAAACACCCTGCTCAAAACTAGTGAACAAACAAACTGCTCAAAACAACTGTCAACATATTTGGGACACTGCACTAAGTGTGCACACTATGAACCTGCACCAAATCATGCCAGGGTATCACCAACATATTGCAACCAACTCCATAAACAAAATGCACCACCACAGCAGTATGCACCAACACAGTGCAACCCACTGCTGTACTGCAACACACTGCATAAACTCAATGCAACAGACCAAATGAAGACAACCAAGTGCAACAAATCAAATGCACAAACACATTGCACCAAACTGCAGTGTGCACACAAACTAATTGGTAAATTACAAAAAGCACTGAGATTTAATACAACCATGGTTTCATTATCCAAAAATAGACAGTTTACATCATCCCCAAGATCTAAGCTTACATAATCCAAACTTGTGCATGTGTTGACTGTAACCTAAACTTTACAAAGTGTACACATTGTCTGTCAACATATTTGGGACCTAAAGCTAACATATTCCTTGGACTTCAACTTCAAAAACTTGTATGCAGTCACAAGGTATTCACAATTTCTTCATTCAGCTTCACAAAATAATCTTCACAATATCTTCAGTTAGCTTCACAAAATAATCTTCAATCTGTCTTCAACTAGCTTCACAAAATAATCTTCATTCACAGCTTCACAAAAGTCATTTCATATCTACAAATACCCTTACCCTTCTCTGCAGCTTTAAGGCTGTGACTCCTGGGTTTGAGCCACCACCTCAGGTCCTCCCTGTTAAAAAAAAAACAGATTGGGAAAACTTGAGGAAAAAAATAATAAGTTAAAGTCTGAAAAACAACTAAAAGAAATAAGTGGTTACCTGCTCATTCATGCTAACTTGGCTGCACCCAATCTGACTGCACCCAGCTTCACTACCTCTGCCTTGATTGCCCCTACCTTGCCTCCCCCTCCTCACTGGTCTTGCAGCATTGGCATTTCTATTGCTTCCCACTGGTGCCCGTTGGCAGGTCCTTTTATTATGCCCAAATTGCTTACAATTTCCACACTTCAGAGTGCATGACCTTTTTCCTTCCCTAGTAGGTTCATCAGCTGCCCTCTTCCTTTCCTTTCTTGGCCTTCCAGGCAACCTCCTAAAAGGGGGAGGTTGCAAAGGATCCCCTGGAGCTGGCTCCCAGTGGGTCTCATCATGCAGTGGGTGCATAACATGACCATAAGTTTTCAAATAAGTATCCCTGCTGTAGCATTTATCCACAAAAGCAAACTCATTCATTCTCCTGGTGTTGATGCATGCTGATGCATGCTTGCAACGTATGCATGTAAGATCCCAAACCCTACAACAACAACTTCTCCTCACTAAGTTCACAACATGCACCTTCCCAAGGTCAGATACCTCAAACTCTGTACCCCCAGCACCCATGACTATTTTACAGCACCTAGATTCAGCAACTGCCAGTTTGCATTTCTTCATTATCCTTGGAGTTACTACTTCTTCCCAAGAAGCAGCCTTTTCAAACCTTTCATGTACCTTTACCATCAGCCTAGTTCTAATATGATCAATCATGGATAGCACAGGTTTCCCCTCAATTTCCCTAGCCAGTTGTTGAAGGACTCCACCACATTACTGGTTACCTGCTCATTCTTAACAGCAGGGTCAAATGTATACCTAGCCCAGCTCTCTACTTTATGACCTTTTAACCACTCAGCTGCTTCTGGTGACAAGTCTTCCATCTGTCTCATAGCTAGCTTAAAGTCATCCACATTGTATGCCTTGGCAGCAGACCAAAAATAGCTTTTAAGCTTCTTGCCAGGGTATCTATACCTAAAATTGCAGAAAAGATGCCTACAACACCTTCTATGAGTTGCATGGGGTATAATGTCTGCTAGGGCAATCTCAATACCCTTTTGTCCATCAGACATGATCACCCATGGCTTTGGATCAGGACCATCACCTATGATGGTATAAAGGTGATGTAGGAAAAACCTCCAACTCTGTGTGTTCTCACTCTCAACAACAGCAAATCCCATAGGGAATAACCCATTGTTCCCATCTAAACCAAAAACAGACAATAATACACCTCCATAAGGCCCTTTAAGATGGCATCCATCAACTGTAAGAAATGGCCTACAACCATCCTTAAAGCCATTTTGCACAGCTACAAATGAAAAGAACAGCCTATGGAAGTGAGGCAAATCCAGGTTAGGTTGAACTCTTTGAGTTTCAAGCTTGAACAAGCTCCCAGGGTTAGTCTTCATCACCTCATGCCCATACATCCACAGCTTTTTATATGACTCAGCATGAGACCCCTCAATCTTTTCTAGTGTCTTCTTTTTTTGCCATGTACAACTACATTTTATGGGCCTCTACACCATAGTTTTCTAGCAAAAGCTCTTGCAGCCCATCTATGGTAATATCATGATTTCCCCTAATGTGCCCAAGCAGCTTATGTGCAATCCAAGTGGAATTGGCCTCGTTGTTAGTATTGCCCCGTACACAAGAATGTTCAGGACCTAAGCTCTTGATTTTGTAAGTTTTCCCATCAGGAATAGGTGATGCAAATATCCTCCAATTACATCCAGGATTGCCACAGTGGGCAACAACCCTGTTCTTTTCATTCCTATCTCTGACAAGCTTAAACCCAGTCTGAATACAATAATCCCTCAGAGTATTCCTAAAATGATTGACATCTCCAAACAACAAACCCTTGTATAGTTAAATAGTTTCACCTAGCCTATGTTCAAATAGCTCTCCCCTCATATATTTGTCTACATTTACTGCTTCAACATCCAAGTTATCATCACTCTTGTACATAGGGTTTTTATCTTCATCATCACAGTTGGACAACTCATCTTCACTTAATTGATCATCCTCTGTCACAGGCTCTTCATCACTTGCCTCTTCATCAGTCTCACTTAATTCTTCCCTTACTTCCCAATCATTATCCTCAGAATCAGAATCAGAATCATCACTAGTGTGGTGCAACTCCTCATCACTGCCATCTTCACTCTCACTCTCAGGTGCCCTACTAGTCCCAGGTCTACTGTCATTTCTAGCTGCCTCTACATTTGGTTCTGGATAACTAACTACTGTAGGTTCTGCCCCAACAGTTTCTAAGAACACATGAATCTCCTCTGAATTCTCATACAGCGCAAACATGTCAAGTAAGGACTTATTAGATGTTATTTCTTACCTGACATTGGTTCCAGCCAAAGTGTAGTATATGGCAATAACTATACCTAAACTAGAGGGGGTGTCTTTTAACATAAGATCATTTACATCGGTAAACAGATCCATATAGCTGTATCTGTCAGGATCCACATCAGCTATGCTATCAACAATGTTACAGTAGTGGACCCTCAGTTCATATATCCTTTCAGTGCCCATTCTGTAGTACAAGGAAAAATAATTAGGGGGTTAAATTAGGGCTACAATTAGGGCATTCAATTTAGGGTTCATCAGCTGGGGCTAAGTGAATTAGGATATTCAATTGGTTCAATTAGGGTTCAATTTGTTCAATTAGAGTTTAATTGGTTCAATTAGGGTTCAATTGGTCAATTAGGGTTCAATTAGGGTCCAATTAGGGTTCAATTTGTTCAATTAGAGTTTAATTGGTTCAATTTGTTCAATTAAAGTTCAATTAGGGTTCAATTTGTTCAATTAGAGTTCAATTGGTTCAATTAGGGTCAATTTGTTCAATTAGGGTTCAATTAGGGTCTAATTAGGGTTCAATTTGTTCAATTAGAGTTCAATTGGTTCAATTACGGTTCAATTGGTTACATTACGGTTCAATTACGGTTCCATTAGGGTCCAATTAGGGTTCAATTGGTTCAATTAGGGTTCAATTTTTTTAATTAGATTTCAATTGGTTCAATTAGGGTTAAATTGGTTACATTACAGTTCAATTAGAGTTCAATTGGTTCAATTAGAGTCTAATTAGGGTTCAATTGGTTACATTACGGTTCAATTATTGTAAGACCCCAAATAAAATATAGTTAATTATTTTAATTTTTGGGGCCACTTGTGTAGTTTTAATAATATTTTGGAATACTTTTGAATAAATAATGACATATCTTTAGGGATCTTTTAAGTAATTTACCGAGTTTAGAAAAATAAAAAGACGGAGTAGGTTGTGTCGTTAAATTGAGTTTGAGTCTTTCAGAGATAGGAGAAGAAATAGAAAATTAGGGCTTGAGGATTTCAATCTTCTACTCACAATTGGTAAGTGATGGATCATAAACGTTAATCAAAATAGAATTTATTTGAAGATTTTAATCTTAGTGGTTGATTTTATCAATTAGGTTTGATACTTTCGGAAGGTTACGTAACTTTACGAATCTTATAGCGTGAATTGAGGTAAGAGTTTCATACACAATATTTACTCTTTAGATCGATAGTGGTGTCAAATTCGTATTAATTATTGGTTTGGAATTCCGTTGTGGTTACTGGATTTCTACTGTACTCATTGAATTATGTGCAAAACGTACTGTCAGACTTGTTTTTGTCCTGCTCTTTATTTTCTATTTTAGATACCCGGCTTCTGTGAATTTGTTGCATGAACAGTTCGTCTACTTATCCTTTTTCTTCTCTGATTCAAAAGTTACCGATGCATGTATGCAGCACCATGGCATGGACGTGCTTAGAAAAGTATGGTGAAATCCATTTTACTTCAACTTTCCAGCCTTTCCTAGGCGTGTGGATCTGCCTACGTGGCAGGCCACATGTCACCTTTTCCATTGGGTCTTGTTTGTTTAATTCTTTTTGGCACTCAACTTCTTTATTTGCTCATATTGACATCATATGGATTCGGATTCAACTGATTCTGTTTTCATTGAATTCGTCTCTCCATCCTCTTCGACTTAAGTCTAATATTGAGTATTTTCTAAAATTATTTAGTCATTCTTTTTGAAATTCGACGATGGGATACTTTGTGGGTTCGATACTTTTGAGATTATTTGATGTTCATTGGACTCCCATTGAATTGAACTAATGTTTAGAACCTTCACGTACTTTAGTTAACGTGATGTCATGACATGATATGGCAATTGCTACCGGTATGCAAACTTTGAACTTAGAACATTCACGTGCTTAGGTTAACGTGTTTTACAGTTACGTACTACGTGATTGTATCGTATTTGATTATTAGTTCAATTATTCGACTACGTTCCTTTGACTTTGACTTTGTGATTTGATCTTTAATGGGTTAGATATTCCGAAGTGAGATTATTTGTCGTGCTAAGATTTTTAATCGTCTTTGCACTTTCGTTTTCATATGCTTTGTTTGGACTCAGCTATATATTATTGGATACCAGCGTTGTACTCCGTGGGTGTGTGCGTGTGATCTTTACTGGGCTTTGTGCTCACCCCCCTATTTCACCCCATTGCAGTTAGTTAAGCTGAGACATCAGTAGAGGAGTTATCTATAAGCATGAGTCAGGGTTGCTCTTTAATTGTAGACTCTTTTTAATGTCTTGAAAATAAGAACTTGTAATAGTTTGATTAAGTAGCTTTTGATAACCCCAATGTTTGGGAAGTGATTATTGTTATCAAACTTTCGCTGCAATTATTAGACGTTGATGAAGAACTTGAATGTCTTTGATTTTAGATATAATTTAGAGGTCTGATTATCTCTTGAGGTTATGTTCTTGGTAAATGCTTGGGTATTATATTTCTAGTAAGCAGGAATATTTTGAAATAGTCTGTGTAGGTCCGCCTCCGGGTCGGGGGCGTGACAATTATGGTTCAATTAGAGTTCAATTGGTTCAATAATGGTCCAATTAGGGTTCAAAATGTGTCTACGTGAATTTGGGCAGAAATCAGGGCCCAATTACGGGTTACATTATGCTATCAACTACGGAAATCATGCAAAAGAAGAAAGATCAGAAATGGGAAACAACGAGTAAAACGTGAAAGACATGAAGGAGTTAGGGAAACATACCTTCAAGCAGAGAGCCGGAAGTGGTTGCGTCATCCCGCAGCACAGGTACACCGGAAGTGTTGCGTCGTCCCGCAGCACAGGTACACCGGAAGTGGTTGCGTCGTCCCGCAGCACAGGTACACCGGAAGTGGTTGCGTCGTCCCGCAGCACAGGTACACCGGAAGTGGTTGCGTCGTCTTTTTTTATGAGATTAGGGTTGTGAAATGTTTGGCTCTGATTTTTTTCTAGGCTTCCCTTCCCCTGATCGCACAGTGACCCCCTATCTACCTCCTTCTCTGCCAACCTGTTTTTCCTCCTTCCCGAGAAGAAGTTTCCCTCCAATTCCCAAGAACAGGTTTTCCCTCCAAAATCCCAAGAAAACTGTCTGAGGGTATTCATGTCTTTTTGCATTGCACCGTTAACACCGTAAGAGAAAAAGTTATTTTTTGAGTGGAGTGTAATTTTTTAAGATAGAGACAGTGGAGTGTAATTATGTAAAACCTCAGGAGATTTTAGTGTAATTTACCCTTAGATGTATATGATGGCAGAGACTCAGTAACACATGAGATGGTTAAGCCGGTGTCATATGGCAAGAGACATGAGCAAGTGTTAGCTTGACTAGGTACGGAATGGGGGTGCGGAATGGGTTGATGATGATATCCACAGTGAGCAGGGTAAAGGGATATTAGGATCGGTCAAATGCCCCGCCAGTATTCTTGAAGTCCACTATAAATGGATCAAATGAGATGTGGTTGTTGCAAACATCATGTTTAAACTTTTTTATGGTTAACTAGACACCTTTCATCTATATTGTCACTAAAAGTACATTTAGTGACAACAAACCAACGTAGAGGTCTTAAGACAAATAAAAAATGCGTCATTTGTTAAGTACCCAATATAATGAAGCAGAATCCGTCTCTCATGGGCAAGATAAGTAGGTGTTGAGATTTGAGAATGATTTTTCTCTTTTAGCTGTTAGTCTTGCTTTTGAGTGAGAAACAGTCATTGTCCTCGTACCACAGTCACGTGACTTTTTTTATGTTACTGTCAGGTATGAAACTACTATATTTTGAACTGATGTCTATGCACTTCACCATTTTAAAGATTCTAGTTCAATGAATTCGTTCTTGATGCATCATTTGTAGAGCGATGGTTTCTTGATCAGTGTACAAGATTCCCGATACATGAAATATGCTTTTAGACCTAGTCGCTAAGCGTAATATATAAAATTTTTAGCACAATTAATTAAAACAGTAAGGTGATGAGCGCACAATTAAGGGTGGAGGAGGAGGCTTCTTTAGACCGACCTACAAAGCCCAATGGATGGAGGCCTTTTTTGATTTTTCAAGGCCCTCCCTCTACCTCCGGCTCTATCTATCAGTTCTCTTGCCCCGAATCCCCACCATTTTTTGTTCGAAAGCCCTAAAGAAGAATGGCGACGATCAACCTGAGGAAGGGAAACACGCGGCTCCCGCCGGAGGTGAACCGGGTGCTGTACGTGCGGGACCTGCCGTTCAACATAACCAGCGAGGAGATGTACGACATATTCGGCAAGTAAGGCGCCATCCGCCAGATCCGCATCGGCACCAGCAAGGACACCCGCGGCACCGCCTTCGTCGTCTACGAGGACATCTACGACGCCAAGACCGCCGTCGACCACCTCTCCGGCTTCAACGTCGCCAATCGCTACCTGATTGTGCTCTACTACCAGCAAGCCAAAATGAGCAAGAAGTTTGACCAGTGCAAGAAGGACGAGGAGCTCACCAAGCTGCAGGAGAAGTACGGAGTCTCCACGAAAGATAAGTGAGGCTGTTAAATCAATTGAATGAACGAAACTGTGAGCTAGGGTTTGCTCGGGTCTTTAAGTACTGTATTATAGACACTGGCTTAATAGAATGTTGGGTTTGATACTAATGGTTGGAATGCTGGTAATTGGAGAAAAATGACGTGTCTGTTAAATGAGTGAATGAATACGCGTTCTAATTTTTGTTAGGGTGTTTAATTGCTTTGGTAATATTTTGAAGTCTGTGTGCTTGAACCTAGAATCTAGAGGCAATGGGTTTATGGAATGATCGATTTGATGTTACTGTCATTTATTGATAATTGGAGACAAATGACATGAGGATAAGCATAATGGTTGTATTCAGGTAGTATCTCTGAATGCATAAGTTGATGGAAACATATATACGAATTTGTAATTTTCGGGCATTTTGATCTTTGTTTGATTGTTTCACCGTGTCTGATACATACACATTTTATTATCTAACGTACCCCTTAAATGGTAGGAAGGGAGTTTGGGGTATCTTTTCCTTGTCTATAAGCAGAGGATGGAGAGAATGCATGATATATGACTTGTTTACCAAATGTTCAAGTTATGTCCTCGTACTGTCATTCGGAGAACTAACTGGAGAGGAAATAGTTGAGGCTTACTCCCTTCGTATGTAAATAAGTGAGCTCCTTTTCTTTTTTGCCTCCTCGTTGTTGGCCTTGATCCTTTTCTCCTTTTCTCTGCTCACTTTCTATAATTTCTCTCTTTTCTTCTCTTTACGCACTTTCTTGTCTTCTCTCTTTCCACCATAATTTCCTTTTCTCTCTCCTCTCTAGCCCCATCATATTGTTATTCGGAACTGAGAAGCCATTGCTATCACTTTCATCGAAGCCATGGCTGGTTCCGCTCTTCTTTCCCCCTTTGAAATTGAGCTGAGACTTTTCTCGCTATCCTGTTTTTGGTTTCTAATTACGTTTAACATCTCTTCACCTCTCTCTTTCATACACACCAATGTCAAAACTCCCCACAGATCTGAAAAGCAGCGCGTTGACCACATCGCTCTTCAAGCGTGGATCTAAACAACGCAGCTACAACAGCTGGGCTGTGCGGTGGACTAGTTGCACTAGGCGGGATGGGCGGTGATCTACAGTGGCAACACCATTGCAAAGGATAATGGAAAGACTTTGGTAAACAGCCAACATTTTTGCTAATGCAGAATCAACGCAATTGCTACTTAATGAACTGAACTAATCTTCATGGAAGTTATTAGTTTGTTCTCTCCCTTTTGTTCTTGGAATGGTTATTTTAGAGGTTTGGCTGTCAATTGACCTATCAAATGATGAATTTCTGTAATTCCATTGAAGAATTGTGGGCTATGAAGCTCGGCTTTTGGTGTGGGTGCGGATACAACACTTGTGCGGATACGTCAGTTTGATGCATTACATGCCACGGGGGCGATGGGGACATGGCAAGTGCTGTCTATATTTGTTTAACTACGTATACTAGGTATTTTAGTCTAAACAAAATAGTGAGATACGGTGCAAATCTTAAGAAAGTGAATGAAAGGATATATATTGCAAATTTAACCATTCTACAATAGCACCAAATACATCATAACTACCACCAAATACATCATAATAAAAGTAGCATCAATCATAGTTTCAAAAGTAGCAAAGTTCCAAAGGGGTGTAGTGCCGTGATTGGATGGAGGTGGAGGATTTTGGTTGTCATTCATTGCTCCAAGTCCCATAAAAAAATATAATAACCAATAGAAAAGAAGGGAACTACACTTAGTATCAAAGAGAGAAGTACCCCGAAAATTGGTCCACAACCCACACATAGCCTACAACATAGAGTATTAAGCAAAAAAGATTGAGACAAGGTAGAACTTGTTTGAAGGAAAATTAGTAAATAGAGCAAAAGAGAGAGAGAGGAAGACAAATCTGAAGACTCACCTGCTGGTGGTTGCCGGTTGTCATCGGTTCCAGACTTTTAATTAAAAAACCTCGTTGCTGCTCTGCTTTCTCTCTCTCCCCCATCTCAGTTTCAGACTTTTAAGCCCTAGATCTGAATCCGTTAGTTTTGAGGTAAGTATATGATATATAATGAGTGTTTTGACCCCGAAAAATTATTTTCTGTTTTCTCCGCTCAAGTATCTGATACGCACCGATGCCTTGTCCAATCCGTATCTAGAATGCACCCGATATTCAGAAAATTTGAAAAATAATTCAAAATTACGGGACACGCACTTGGTGTGACCCATACCGCACCCGACCTGCGCCCTTGATGCTGGTGCTTCATCGAATTTGGCGCATCTGTGCTTCATAGGCCGTGGGGATTTGAGAGGTGATGACTCTGGCAGCGGTGGTCAAATTGCAGATCTATGGGTGTGAAGATGGCAAAAGTAAAATTTGACTAGCCATGGGACAGTGACGGGGGCAAACCACCGGAATCTTCTTTATCTTCAGACGAGTTGTATGTATTTAAGTTATGTCAAAAGAGAGACTGGAAGAGCAGCAGCAGAGAGATTGAAGGGCAGTGGTGGGCCATGTAATTTTCTTATTCAGAGATGGTAACATGCGAAAAACAGGTTACCTAATGTGACTCTCGAAGACACTTGGAAGGCCTATTGTGCCTTGGTGGAAGCTCGTGTGGTTCACTGGTCATATTCCACAATGTGCATTCATCTTTTGGTTGCTGTGTAGGTACAGATCGAGGACGAATGATAGGCTGAGAGCATGGAATGCCATTGCAAAGGATGCTTGTATTTTATTTTCGGATCACCAAGAGACAATGAGCATGCGCTTGTCAGTTTTCAAGAGAAATTTGGACAACAGTCTTGACTAAGCTCAATACAAGGACTAATCTTGATAGCTGGTTTGCTCCTCACTTTTGCAATACATGAATTCAAAGGCAAAAGCTTCAGAGTTAGACTCAATAAATTGGTTGTGGCAGTTCTTAGTGTTGTATATGGGATACTAGGAATAACGCGATCTTCAATCATTAGCAGATAGACACAAAACAGGTTTTGTTTCAGATTGAGCAGTGGGTGACGTACCAAGTGTTTTGGTGGAAAAGATGAAAGCTAACACTGTTAACAAACAACTGTGTGCAGCTTTTGACCTTGATCACTCTGTTCTGCATTAGTTCTATTTGGTTCTCTGTTTAGCTGAGTGAGTGAAGTGATGGGGATGACCCATGTGTACATGTTGCATGTACATACTTCGTAATAAAAAGGGACCTATTACCAATAAAACATGGGAAAAACAACATGCTTTGACCAACTTGTTTATGTATAGCAAAGTCAAAGGGAGCACTTATTTAAGGCAGAGGGAGTATAAGAAAACATGTTATTGTTCAGTGGGAAACTTGACCTGAAGAGCAGTGGGATGTGTGAAGAATGAATCGTCTCGATTCATCACGAGTGAATTCTCCCAATACAAGTTTCTTTGTAGAGTAATCGTGTACTTTTGGGTTAACCTAAAGGGCGCAAGCTAGTTAGCCGTAACTTTGCCGTCACGTTGACACCGGGGCTGAACTGATAATGCGGTCTGTGGGGAATAATTGACTGATATGCTCGACAAGGGATGTTGGTAAAACCTATGATAGCGAAAATTTATTCAATTCATGTTTAATGTAATCAGGTAGCATGGTTTGGTTCTCATACTGTCTCACTTTAAGGATAATTTTCCTTGTGAATGTTATTTGCCTTAAAAGATAGTAATAGGCAGCATTTGACATACCATGTCTTGTAATGCCATGACGTGTGTTCTGACCCACTTCCACCACTCTATCTTGATACCTCATCTTAGCCCCCTCTTACTTTATTGGTGATGGCCATGTATGTTTATTTGAACACTCGAGCAGATTTTGCTTACGTGGTTTTGTGGAGAACTCTTCGATCTAAATATTTATTGTTGAAATTGATTGTCCCTGGATTCAAGGATATTACATTTTGGATTCAGACAGCTTGGGTGAGTAGAAGTTTGCGACTTTGTTGATGACATGATCGATGTTAGTTAGTAGTTGATAAAGGAATGGGTAGATGTAAAACGGCGAGTTGTTATATGCTATTGGAAAACTGTGATCTGATAATGCTAGGCAATCAAGGTGTCATCTTCACAGATTTGTTTGCCTCTTTGGTTTGTGCTCGCTGATATAAACTGTTAATCTGACGAATTGATTGTTTTAGGTCACAAGACAGTGAACGATGGATGTCATGTTTTTCATGTGTTTTTGAGAGAAACTCTTCGTTCAGACTCCCCCCCCTCCCGGAAAGCACAACAACGAGAGGAACCCAGCGGGGGGAAGATGTTCTGCACCTGTTTTGATTTATACTCCTGCTTTCATGCGTTTCATCTTTAGGGAAAAAGGTACAACTTTTACGTTTGAGCTTGTAACTTGTACGCCTAAACTTCATTTTCACTTGTAGGCAGCATAAATCTGCTGGGCTTTGAATCTTTTGTGGAGACTCAATTGTCATTATTGAAACTTTAAAGGATTTTTGGCTGTAAACTCTGGTACGAGTTTAACGGCTTAACGAGGTTGATAGGAGGCAATGGGGGCAGTTTCCAGATTTGTGAGCTGCTAGGATGAGGGCTTCAATAAGGGAAATCAAGGGGCTTCTAAATTTGCTACGGCAGTTGTCCGATGGGCTGAGACACAATGTGCAGAACATTAAGCGGATGTTGCGGTGGGGAAGGTAGAGAAACCTAGCATATACATTTTTGCGCACATCAATGGTTTTAGTTAGAATTATCAAAAGAGACTATTGATGAATCCCAATGCTCACGTCGGAATACTCTCTCAAAACAAGCCACACAATACTTCCCAACTACTTTTCAGAAGCCACCCTACCCTGTAAAGGTTTTCAACACAAAAATCTGCAGTCATTTACTACCAAATGCCTAACTATTGTCCATCCACACAACAACCTCTCTGCTAGATTTCATCTTTTAATTCACAGGCCAACATAAAGCTTCTCTTCACTTACTGGGACCACTCCAAACCGCACAAACATCTTTTACAGCTCCATTGATCAACCTCATTTACTGTCTTCCACCTTCCTGTTGACTCAACTACGCTCATGGAAGAGTACTCTCCATATGATGGTAACATTTATGAAGAAAGCAACCTGAATATGCGGACGTATATGATTCCGCTAAATGAACAAATTGTCCGAAATGCACGTGAAGGTACGGAAAAATCCTACTTGGCAGCTTTATTGACAATCGTGTCTTCTCAGAACGAAAAATTCAACGTCGCATCAACGAATGTTGGATTCTACAGGGACAGCGTGGTATCCCCACGTCATTTACTCTACTGTAAAATTTCATACGGCCGATTTATGGATGCGAGTCAGTGAAGAACCGAGTGACTGTTTTCACTATTATTTGGCAGAGATGATTGGCATGGCTGCTGGAATTCTCCTAGAAATCGACTGGTCGACGTTGAGACAGAAGAACAAAGACTATTTTCGGATAAAAGTAAGAGTTCTTGTCGATACCCCTCTCATCGCAGGAGTTTTTATTCATCTCCTCGACGACCTTGGTGTTCAACTTCTTCGGTGTACTTATGAACGGGTATTCTCGGCTTGCTTTCGGTGTGGTTGTATTGGGCATAATAACACACAATGCAATGCTTCATTACCCGCCATCGTCGCACTTCTTGCTAAACGAACCGCACATATTCCTGGTCCTGACCTTTATGAAACCTTTTTTCTAAATAACTATCCCATGTTTGCCCAACCCCTTAGAGCCCTACCTAATTCGGACTGGAATAGGACCTCTCGTATCTCAGTTTATAGTGATGATTTAGGCCTTCATATTAACCATGCTTTTGAAGCATTCTCACCCAATCCATCCCCTATTGCCAGTGAAGAAGACTCCTTTGTCACAGGCACCCAATCCCTAAATTCTGAAATTGGGGAAAACTATGCAGATTTTGATGAGGAACAGCCGCACCACCATGAAAATTTCGAACCTCATAACCCCCAAGCTAACCTAAATATGAACCCAGACAACTTACCGCATTTCATACCTAAAAATTGGAATGCTCATATGGAACCTCAGGCTCACGGTCAAGGCTTGGGAGATCAATCCGATGCGGAGTCCGACCAATTCGCTCATCTTCCACCCATTGATGACATCCTGGAACAGCTGGAACAACTACCGATCGATGATATGATGGATATAGACATGGATATTAATATCGATCAAAACTCGGAAAATGATTTTACTGACGGAGAAACTGAAGCTGATGAAATCATATGTGATGATGATTTTAAGGTTAACTCAATTTCTGATGTTGAATCGGTAGAGCTTTCACGAGAAAATACTTCTCCAGAATTTTTTCCGGTGCCGACGAACATAACAGTGTCAACCTTACCTGTGCATAATGACCAAATCTTGAGACAAATCCCTACAATATTTTCTGCCATCATCAACCCAGATCCGGAAAATCCGTCGACACTTGCAGATTTGAACTCGTCAGAAGAAATTATCGGGGAGCTGACAAATCCAATCTCTATAAATCCTCCCATATCTCATTTCACTGTAGGAAATCTATCTTCTTTAGATTTTGGTAGGAGATCTGATTCAAGGTGGGCGGTGGGACCAGAGGAGAGCTTACCTCTTACGCAAAAGCATTGTCCAGCTTTCAGTCATAGTTCATCCGGGTCTTTGGAAGCATCAATGCTGCGCCAGACGAGCACACTTCACTCCTGGGCCCAGTTTATTTTAAGCATTTCGGAAATTGGGCTAAAGTTACTAGTGCAACCTATCAATATCTATCTCTCACATAACCCATTAAGCTCATCCAGCCCTAAACAGTTTCTAGCCCAATTGTTCACACAACAAAGCCCATTCCCCTCTCCAATAGCCCAACCCCAAACTCCTTTCTCTCTCGGTGTACCACCGCCTCACATCCCAAGCCCAGCAGAACCAAATGGTTTCTCCAGCCAGAGCAGGCCGCTGGCTTTACTGGAACCGCCCAGCATGTTTGAGCCCCAGAAATTATCCTCCTCCCTCTCAAAATACAACCTGCCGGCCGGATATCACCTGCTGCCCAGCTCTGCTTCATCTTCCTGTTTTACTTCTTCTACCTCACCTTATTTTGACCCTCTGGAGTTGAACCAACTTAGAAGGGATCTCACTCTCTCTATATACCCAACCAACTTGGTACAACCTACAACTTTTGGTAACCAATTTTCGGACATGTTACGATCAACCCCTACCAAAGCTTTCCTCTCATCTCCTGTCAAAAAGCTTACCAACTATATGGGAAACCGTTTTTCTGCACCAGAATTTGAGGAAGACATAATTGAGGAAGTAAGGAAGGCTGAAAATGGTTCTCACTCTGTGACTATGTTGTACTCTTTGGATACATCTCAGCTGTCTTCATCAACAAATTCAAGCGAAACAGACAGTGGCAACTCTGGAAAGTTAAAAGGAAAATGCATTGATCTTCAGGAGGAAGCTATAATTTTGGCAGGAACCAAACGCTGTAAATCTATAGTCTCTCTGGAGTTAGTGATCGAACAGGAACCTCCAGGTGCACTTATACAATTCCTTGTCATTTTCGTTTTTGTGGCTACTCTCCTTAATATTAGTCTATCTGATTGTCTAGAGAGGCATCTTCACTTAGTCCTTCATTTGCTGCATGTTTGTTCAAAAGACTATAGTTTATGCTTGCAAACCATCTTTTTAGATCCACATTGGTTAGACTCCTTGTGTTTTCGGGTAGCCCTTCTATGGCTGAAGTTTCCTAAATTCAAAAACTTCTTATCGATTTGCCTAAAGAGGAAAAGGGTTGTCTCTGATTGTTCGTACTTAGCCTCCTCTCATCTGCTTGGTACTTGTGGTACTTTTTCGGAGAGTATATGGGATGATCTTCTTTCTGCATCTACTCAAGATGGATTGGGACAGTTTTCGGTTAAAAGACCGAAAAGGACTATGTCGATCTCTGGTCTTAAACGTTCCCGTCTCTTAGTCTCCTGCTTCCTAGAAGATTTGGATAATCTTCAGTTCAACTCCTTGTTTAATGGAAAGGAGATTCCTTTGTTCCATGCGACTTCTTCGTGTGTTCAGTTCCTCTCCGGTTTAGACAGCCCTACGAGTAAAAGGTGTTGTCGGGTTTCGGGTGTTGCCCCTACGCAACCCCTTCACCCTCAATGAAAATTCTTAGCTGGAACTGCCGAGGGTTAGGCCATCCCCTCACAGTTCGAGCAGCCCGTAATTTGGTCAGTACCCACCAACCTGATTGTATTTTCCTTCAAGAAACAAAACTACCTCCAAATCTTGTTTTCCCCATGTTCCACAAAATGGGGTTTACTTCGTACAGCGGAACCGAACCGTCGGGAGTCCTTGGTACTAAAGGTGGTTTATGGGTTGGGTGGAAAGCAAACTTTTCCGGATCTGTAATTTTTGTGGATAAATACCTTATTCTAGTGGAATTTAAGGGCCCCAACCTCTCGCCTTGGGTAGCGGGCTTTATCTATGGTCAACCTAATCTCTCTAAAAGACGGGCAACTTGGCTTCGTCTTTCGGGAGCTCTCGAATCCATCTCCTTACCTTTGATGATAATTGGAGACTTCAATCAAGTTCTTACCTCAGCTGATAAATGTGGGCCAAATTATCTTTGCATACCGGGTCACATCTGGTTGGCAGATTTCTTGGAAAATAATCATCTTACTGATCTAAAATGGGTGGGACCCCCATTTACCTGGACTAACAACCGATCTGAGACTGCATGTACTTATGAGCGGCTTGATCGTGGCTTTGCCACCCCGGACTGGATCCTAACATTCCCCAATGCCCAAATTTATAACCTTG
Organism: Escallonia rubra; assembly: GCA_033065855.1. Taxonomy (NCBI): domain Eukaryota; kingdom Viridiplantae; phylum Streptophyta; class Magnoliopsida; order Escalloniales; family Escalloniaceae; genus Escallonia; species Escallonia rubra. The sequence continues at coordinate 78,133 of JAVXUO010000015.1, read as the reverse complement.
GCATTCAATCTTCAGATCATGCCCCTATCCTTCTTGTTCTAAGACCTGATCTTCACTTTTTACCGAGGCCGAAGTGTTTTGAAGCTATGTGGCTGAAGCACCCGCAAGGGCTTCAAATCATTAAAATTGCCTGGTCTACCTTTGTCTCTGGCTCTCCTTTGTTTAAAGTCATGGCATGGGGAAAAATCATGATCCAAATTATGAGGTTATGGAACAAAGAGCGTTTTGGAAATCTCAACGTTCAAATCCAACAGACCCAGGCTCAAATAGCCCACTTTCAATCTTAACTGCCAAACCCAGATGCTCAGATTTTAGATCAGAATGCTAGACGTCATCTCTCTTGGCTCCTTGAATGTGAAGAAATTCACTGGGCTCAGAAATCAAGGATTCAATGGCTTCAGTCCGGAGATAGAAACACGAAGTTTTTTCACGCATCAACTCTTATTCGGAGGCAATCAAATTCCATTTCTTCTCTACTTAATGCCTCGGGTAGGCTCTTAGAATCTCATGGTGATATTTCCCACTGTTTGGTTGAGCATTTTCAAGCTATTTTTAGCACAAGACAAACGGAAGAGCATCAGTCCCTGATTTCACAGAGTTTGGTCTCTATAACCAAAAGACTACTTCCCCGTCAAACAGAGTGGATTGACAGACCTTTTACTGCTTCCGAAGTAAAACAAGCTTTATTCCAACTTCATCCTCTCAAAGCCCCTGGTCCTGATGGTATTCCAGCAGTGGTATACCAGCATTGTTGGCATTTTATGGATAGACAAATTATAGCGGAAGTTCTCTCCTTCTTGCCATCGGGTCATTTGCTTTCAGAGGTAAATAATTCCTTTATTGTGCTCATACCCAAAGTACCCTCACCTTCAAGTGCAGATGACTTCAGACCTATTTCCCTTTGCAACACCATTTATAAAGTGATCGCAAAAACATTAGCAAATAGGATCAAACCTATTCTTAACTCTCTCGTTTCTGAAGAACAGAATGCCTTTGTCCAAGGACGCCACATAAGTGATAATCTTTTCATTGCCCAAGAACTGACCAACAAGATTCGCAAGTACCGTACAGGCATTAATCACCTTGGCGTCATTAAGATGGATATGAGCAAAGCCTATGACCGACTTAACTGGGATTTTCTGAGAGCCCTTCTCACTAGAATGCATTTCCCAAGTCATTTGATAAACCTGATTATGAAGTGTGTATCATCGGTCTCTTATCAAATTCTAGTGAATGGCTCGCCTTCTGCAGTTTTCAAACCTTCCTGTTGGCTACGACAGGGAGATCCGTTATCTTCATACCTCTTCATTCTATGTGCAGAAGCCCTATCTGCAGCGTTGACCTTGGCAAAAACACTTGGATCAGTCAAAGGCATAAAAGCTGGACCTCGTAGCCCTCCCATTAATCATCTTTTCTTTGCTGATGACACCTTAATTTTTTCAGAGCTAAATCCTTTGTCTTGTGTAGCCATTAAAAAGGTGTTAGACATTTATTGCGGAGCTTCCGGACAATTGATCAATCACACAAAATTAGCCATCACCTTAAGTCCTTCATCGCCTCTTATTCTATACCAGCAAGTCTCCCGATTATTAGGTCTCAAAATTTCGGACTCTTTTGGCAATTATTTGGGTGGTACGCTGGATATCGTGACGCACCGGAATCAATTTTTTAGTCACCTTATTGAAAGAATAAGGAAAAAATGCGCTGGATGGAAGAATATACTTCTTAACAAAGCGGGGCGTGCAACTCTCATTTCATCGACACTCTCGGCTCTTCTTACTTACCACATGCATGTAACGCCCCGAAATTTCAGGAGCATTATCCGATCATTCCATCGAATCCTCAATTGTCCAATCAATTCAGTACTACTAAAGATAACCCAACAACATTCATATCGGAGCACTACAGTCCATCAACTAACTTAACAAACCGTCTCAAAACAATAATAAAGTACTTAAATTATCAAATTACATGATGGTTCTCTAACAAGGCCCAAATAACAATATTCTAAAAACATAATCTACTCTAAGATTTACGCTCGTCCGTCCCAAAATCTTACTGACGGTTATTTCCTGCAGAAAGGAACAGAAAAGGGAGTGAGCTTTCGAGAGCTCAGTAAGGTCGCTCAAAATTCAGTAAGATTACAAATGATTTGGTCAGAAGGTTATGTCAATGACAACATAGAAACAATATTTTCAATTTCGCAATTCAAGATTCAATAAATGCACTTTCGATTTCACTGAAGCAATGCAGATGATATTGGACATGAGTAAATTGCAAAGCCACACAGGCAGTGCAGGGTAACACTTAGCAAAGCCGCACAGGCAGTGCTTAATAACGATAAAGTTACATATGCATATGAACACTAGCTAGACCCTCAAGGTACTAGCATCTCCCGACAATAACAGACCATCCTTATATCACCCCCGATACAGACCATCCTTATAACTCCTCAATACACTATCTCATGCCAATATGCAGAATGCAATAAGCGATATTACAATGAATAAATCGACACTCAAGGAGAAATAAATACTGAGCATCGAATGAGATGTCAATAACGTGATAAGCTCAAAACAGGATTTTAGGGCAAACAATTCACATTTCAACTATAACGGAGTCCAAAAAAATTTCATTAACAATACAGAAAAATATTTATGAGCACAAATAGATGAAACTGGGTTTCGGATAGAAATCCCTTACCTCGATCCAAATGAGCTGAAACTAAAACGTTCTCGATCAAATTCTCGAAATTAACCTATGTTGACAAATCACTTATCAGAACACTATCCAAACTAATATATTATAAACCTAATATAGTGATCCACATCGTATCTATTTCCCTACCCGGAACGGCAAAATTCGAAACGGGTCTCACACACGGCCAACCTATTCTGAAATTCATTACCCTGCTCGAGGCTAAGAATTACCCAAAAATGTTCTTAATCGCTCATTTACAACTTAATACATCATATGGAATAAAAATAAATTTTTTTTTGAATATTTTTTTTTATTTTATTTTTAAATAATATCTTTAAATACACTAAAGACCTATAAATTGTCATAATTGCTTCTAGCTGGAAATAAAGACTCAAAATTTTTGTACAAACCTTAATATATGTATAAAAATCATAGAAATAAAAATCAGGATTTAAAAGGTGCTAAAACTATTTCTTTAATTTTCGTTTTGCTAAATTCCATGTGATGCGAAAATGATAATAAATCAACTCTAAAAATTATCAAAATTTTACTGAGTTTTATTTATACCACAGGGACATTACTATAATTTTTCCCTGAACATTTTCTTGGTTTAAAGGCTCCAAAAGGATTTTATAATTATGAACTTCCGAAAAATATTAAGAAATGCATACATTGTCAGAAAAATATAAAACTTCACCAGAAATTCTATTATAAACTAAGGTGCTATAATTTTCATGTGCTAAGGATAACTGTAGACTATCCAATGCTCGCGATGCACTTAAAACTAACCCGATACTCGCTCTGCACCACGCTATATTATTCACTGCACTTAGCCTCTACTTCACTTACATATCCTCACAACTCATGAATCTCACCCCGCATATAATATAACCATACATCTGCACACATGTGCCTCACAGATGCTCACACACACATACATGCACACAGGTGAAAATACAAACACCCAATCTCACTTCCACTCACTGCTTCACCCATTTCTTCCATTTAATTTCCAACCTCCACCTTACCCATCAACCTCCAAGAAATTTATATGTAGATACACCTCACCAATATGTGAACATACATATACACCAAACACTTCATGCCCAGCTGCTCTCCATTCTTTCTACACTAAAACCCATTTCATCCTCCACTCACACAGGTTAACAAAAGAGAAACCACTCACTCAGCTAATCCATTGCCACTTACACACCCAAACAGTTTACCCATACACTCACTTCCTTCACACATGTATACACACTACATGTAAACATATACATGCACACAAACGCACTGCCTCACTGCCGTGTTCTCTCTCCCTTACCCATACACTCGCATACATCAACCCACAATGCACACACTCTTGTGGTAGCTACCATGGCTTCCCCTTCACGCACAGCACAAACACAGCCATGGCAGCCCCTCTCACGGCACACACTACACATAAAATCCACACACAGGCTGCCCACAGCAACCCTCACTCTGATTGCCTTCACGACAGTTCTCAACCACACTCACACACACACTTGTACACACACTCAAAAACACACGCACACAGCTCTCTCTAGCTCGCATGCCCACAGCCCTGTCGTGGCTGTCTTCTCTCTCTAAAACCCACCTCCACGAATACACAACCCACATATCTCACGGTATCCTCATCCAGGGTCACCCCATTCACAGATCTTCACAAAAATATCGAGACCCATTTACGCATCTCAGCCACTTACGTCTATATCTGTGTATATATATAAATAACCATCACATGTATAAATTTTAAGACTTTTCCATTACTCTGTAGTTTCACGGCTCCCTCACCCACGTACACACGGCTGCGCGCCCAGCCCCTTAATCCCCTGAAGCACTGAAAAAAATTGAGAGAAAGAGGAAACAACTTACCGGAAAACCCGCCGGAACGATCTCTTCGATCAAGCCCTCTTTCTGTCTCTCTCAGTATCTCTCTTTCTCTCATTCAAGGTTCTCTCATTCAAGGTGCGTCTGCCGAATTGAAGGGAGGCCTTGGACGGCTGCCCACGGACTATGCATATTTCTACCTAAAAACCCTAGTTGGAAAAATCACAAGAAACACCCTATACTTCTATTAGTCGCTCAAGTTTTCACCCGAAACTTTTATTATCGTGAAAAGGTCCAAAATAATTATCTACAAATAGTAAATGCACTATGAAAACTTATTAACGGGTCTTTTGCGCTATCTCGTTTGACAAATCGTCGTTAACAAAAGCGCCGATATTAAAAGAAGTTTAATTTTCGCTTAAAGAGATATATCAATGTTAAAAAAAGAATAATTTTCGCTAAAATACACGCCGACGTTAAATAATAAATTATGTTGTCATTAAAAATTATATCATTGTTAAAAATTTAAATTCGTCGCTAAACGTTATCCACAAAAAAAATAAAATAAAAAGTTCGATCATGTTAATCATCACTAAAGACGTTAATCAATATTCCTTATAACTACTATTGTTAAATACAACTTAAGGTTACTAAAATTCTAAGAATCAAAATGTCTAATGTTCACCATTTTGTCGCTAAAGGTCCGATAGATGATTAGTTTGGGATTTTCACCGTATATTCAGCTTCAGATTTTTGGGATGTTACAATGCAGGTATATCTTTTTCCTAAGAACGTGTGTAAACAGATTGATGCTATTATTTCCAATTTCTGGTGGTCAGGGGACGATAATCGGAAAGGTATGCACTGGATCAATTGGCACTCCCTCTGTGCTCCAAAAGACAGGGGCGGCCTGGGCTTCAAGGACACACACCTCTTTAATCTGGCTTTATTAGCAAAATCGAGCTGGAAAATCTTGACGAATCCAGCATGCCTACTCACCAAAGTGCTAATGGGTAAATATTGTGTTCGACATTCTTTTGAAGAATGCTCAGCCACGGGTAATTTTTCTTGGGGTTGGCGAAGCATCCTTGCAGGCCGCAAAGTTTTAAGTCGAGGTCTCCGATGGCATGTAGGTACGGGATCTAAAATATCCATTTGGTCAGATTTGTGGATTCCAGGGCTGATAGTGACCCTCGACCAATTGACAAGTTGTCAATTTCCTCGGCCTAATCCGCCTTTGTTGGTTAATGACCTTATTATCCATAACTCTTGGAATGCCTCCTTGGTGCGGGATCTTTTTCCGGAAGATATAGCCAACCACATTCTTGCTATTTACATTTCGGAACACCCTAAAAAAAAAAAAAAATTATGGCTCTTCTCTCAATCAGGTTTCTTTACTGTTAACTCAGCCTATAATATCTTATACTCCAGCAGCAGGGATGAAAGAATGGCCCGTGGAATAAGTTCATCTCTAACTTCTATCGCCCCTACTATATGGAAAACCTTATGGTCTCTTCCTATCCCTCTCAAAATTATTTTTCTCATCTGGCAAATTCTTTGGAACCGTCTCCCAACCCGTGCAAAACTTCATAACCTTCGAATTATCGATACACCGCTTTGCCCTATGTGTAACTCTCAGGAAGAATCTGTAGATCACTTATTTTTTCGTTGCCCTTGTGTTCGGCCTCTTTGGTTTGGTGGCCCTCTAGGCGTTAAGACAGATCTATATCAGTCCTCTTTTAAAATCTGGCTAATCGCTTGGCTTACCAAAACTTCTCCCGCCAAACAACACCTGTTCTATAATGCCTTCATTTCTTCTACTATTTGGTTCATTTGGTTAAACCGAAATAAGCAAGTATTCCGTAACTCTAGATTGCAACCTGATAACTCTATCAGTCAAATTATTCATATGGGTCAAATGATCTTTACCTTCAAAAAACCCCATCGCCTCACATGTTCTAAAACTCCGCTTTTGACTAAGTTCTCTTCTTTCCCTATAGTAATTCAACCACAAAATCCACTTTGTCATTTCAATATTCATACCTCTGTTAACATTTTCTTTGCCATTTCCTTCAACAAAGATAAACTTAGAGCTGGTGTGGGTATTTCTTGTATGACTGCTATGCATGAGCGTTGTGGTTCTGCTGCATTTTCTACTCTAGCATCGGATTATTATTCTGCTATTTTGAAAGGCCTGTTACTCACATCAAAATGGGCCCTTTCAAATGATTTTCTTCACGTCAACGTATATACTGACTCCTCATTTTTACTCTCTCAGATCTCGGATTCTGAAGACGTTTTGGATTCAATGGCAGCCATGTTTTATGACTTTTGCTATATGATCACTAACTTTCATTATTTCAGTATGTACAAGGGTAGTAAAGCACATCTCAAGGAGGCTAAGCTCCTCGCTACTTTTGCGTGCCAAGCCAGAATTAATGTCCATCAAGACTGGATTGACACACTCTTGCTATTTAGTTTTGTTTTTCAGCTCACCCAAGATCTTTTGTAATGTTTTGGTCCCATAGTGATCGGTGGTGTGTTTTGGTCCCACAGTGATCGGTGGAGTGTTTTTCTGTTTTTAGTATTGTTTTTCTGGTAGTTCTTTTACTTTGCTAAATCATGGCTTGTCATGATTCTCGTCTTTGATGTAATTTGCTCTTTTGAGCTTTTATCTATGCAATTCTCGAATTTATCAAAAAAAAAAAAAAATGGGGAAAAACATGAAGAGTGAATTCAATCGGGCCTTCCGCTCACTGGTACGTTGTTCACGATGCTAAAACAGCCCTTACTGCTCCTTGCTTCTTCTAAATCACTCTTCTAGGAGGCAAGTAATATCTAAATAGCTGTTTTGAGTTACAGAAGAACTAGTTTCTTCGGATACTGATCAAGTGCTTGAGAAACAATAGAGCTTGTAACTAGAAGAGTGAAACCATGAGAAACTAGTTTTTGCAATCCTAGTTTTTGTTTCATTCGTCAGTTGGTTGGACTTGCAATCCTAGTTTTTCCTCAAACCCTTGTGGCAATGCCTCTTCAACTGTCGTGGCCCCAACAGGAGGTTTCAGGGCAGCCAGAAACGGCAGCCCTGTAAGCTCAAGACCTAAAACCAGTTCTTGAAATTGATACTTTTTTAGTCCAATCTCACTTCCCAACGAGCAATAAATCACGGTCTTGGGCTTGAATCCCTCCAACCAGCTAGCCCATCTTTCTTCGAGTGCTATGGTTGGTGGATCTGGCAGAACAGGACCCGCCAGAATCAAAGGCTTTCCGAAGGCCTTCTCGAGAAAATCGCAGTAAGGCCCTTCCATCTCTACACAGGTATTGAACGCAATGGCGTCGGATGCAGTGAACGCAATCGACAGGCGCTGCGCTAGTAACATCCCCTTGCCGTATTCCGAGTTGAATGCGGCCGCCATGCCACGACATTCAAAGGGATAGAGCCGGATGGATGAACAGGGAAAACCCGGAGGAGGTTTCATCAACTCTTCTTCTGTCCACTCACATGACAACCGGCAAAACCCGTGACCACCAGACACAGCCACAAACCACGAACAACAAACCCACGACCACACCATGTCCAACGTCTCCAGAAGAAGCTCACAGACACAGATTAAAAAACCATAAGGCAGAAATGGTTTTGGAAACTCACAGGCACGTCAAAAGCAAAAACGATTTTGAGTATGAAAATACGTTAAAAAGAACTATAAAAAAGGCAGACGAAAGAAACTTACTTGTAGAAAATCAAATTCCTGAAGTGTATCTGATAGAGGAGATAAGTCGATTTTCACGGGACTGGCGCAAAGGAAAATATTATAGACAAAATTGTTCAGAAATTTGAGGAGGGTATCAAGTACAGAACATATAACACTTTAACTCTGTTTGGACTCAAAATTAGCGGAACCGCAAGTTTTGAACTCCACTCAACTGAGCCTAATACAACAAATTCAGACCATTTGATCTTGAAAATAAACAGCACAAACCCAGACTTTCGTTGTCTTTACCTTTCCCCTGTTTCTGAGCAAAACCAGGCAAAGGAAAGAAAAATGCAAGATTTCAAAATTGGAGTTCACAAAACCTCCAATTTCAAGTGTGAAGGGCAACAATTCAAGAGTCATAATGGTAGAGGAAGGGAGAAGGGGAAGAGTAGCTGCTGAAGGGAAGTTACCAACGTGAAGGGTATCTGCTAACTGAACTTAGAGAGTGGGCTATGAGATTAATGACTTTTTTGCCCTGATAACCGTCTCTGTTAGTGTCAAAAGAATGGACAATTAAGGAAACTTAGATAGTAGGGACACTTGTGTGTACTAGAATAAGTCTGAAAATAACACCAAAGATGTGTTATACTAAACCAAAGTTTTGACTTGGTAAACATGTATGGTAGTTGGTTGACATTCAATAGAATTGTACTTGAGCTACTTTTGAAATCATTCTTCAAGCATAACTTGGTTTCAATTCTAATTTCACAACTTGGTTCCAATTCTAATTTCAAATTTCACTCCAATTGGGATTTGCATCCTTCATTAACTCTAAGTGTAGTGATATTCAAGTTTAAGGCCTTTTGGCATCAAGTCCGAGTCGAGTGAATATTAAATTTCTTCACAATTTTGTCCAAATTCAAGTCCGAGTCGAGTGAATGTTAAATTTCTTCACACAAGTTCATCGAAATTCAAGTGGCTGTCAGCTTTCCTCGTCGAGTTCTAAATGAAATAGAAGGAAGTTGCTACTAAATATAAGTTCCAAAATGTCTGGGACTACAAATTCTTTGTTACACGGACAAAATCCCTACGATACAGAAGAAAAATGTCAAGAGAAAAGTGTCGAGACTCGTTCACTTTTCAAAGCGCATTTTTCAATGCGCCAGCGACCAAGTCTCGAGGGGGCATTTGTAGAAGGGTAAATTTTATGCCAATTATAAATTGACACGAATCATTTATTGGTCATTAAATTAAATGGTCAATGACAAATATGAAGGTGGCACGTGTATCACTACGTGGTCGAATAAAAATTTGCCACGTGTAATATGATATTTATCTCTTTACAAAATAAAAGATAATCATTAAAGAGGTACAGTTCAACAAGAACACTTCCATCCACCCCTATATATATGAGATGGCCTTAAGGGGTGCAAAAAACAAAGGGCAAGAAGTCTTCCAAGTCAGTCAGACAAAAGTTTTCCCAAGTCAGCCAAATAGAAGTCTTCCAAGTCAACCAGCCAAAGTTTACTCTCCCAAACCAGAGCTCTGTCAACCTGAAGAAAAAATTTCTTCAAGTTGGAAGATACATCATTCAAGTGCAGACATTCAAAGCGTCCGTCACGTCAAATATTAAATATGCTCGTCTAGTCAGACATTCAAGGCGTCCGTCATGTCAGATGTTCAAAATGTCTGTTGCGTCATACATTAAATCCGCTCGTCACGTCAGACATCCAAGTCGTCTGTTGCGTCAGACATTCAAACCATTTGTTGCAAAATTCATCAAGTGTTCAAACGAACTTAGTCAAATTTGCCGTTTGATCCGGAAACAAGCTTTCAAGCCTTCGGTCAAGCGTTAATCAAGAGAAGAATCAGAGGGTCTTTTCTTTGTATAAATATTTATTCAGAGAATTGTACTCGCTTTTCAAATCAATATAAATTTCATTTGTCGCTAATTTTCATGTCTTATCTTTAGACTCGAAATTTGTGTGTACAATACTCTTACAGTATTGTAACATATTAGGTATAATTTTAACTTTAAAATCTCACAAACACTGCAGAAGAAAGACATAAACTCCTGTAAATAGACAAAATAAAAATCTTATTTAACTGTAAAGTATTGTACTCTGCAAATTTAACCGTTCACTTAAACAGTATAACTTGAATTTAACTTTTTGCATCTCAAAACACTCAGAAAGGGATATAAAGTCCTGCACTAAAAAGGAAAATTATATTAAATGGCGCTACCTTCAAACTTTACTTAATTATCTTATGAGCAGTTGTAACAAGGCTCAAAAAATTGCAGGCCATATAAACTATGGGAAGTAAATCCAGGCATTCTAAAACTCTACTTCTAAATATACTAACATATTGGCTTCGTTCATTTGTCACGAGTGCCATCCGAGAAAGTCTTTCTTAGCCAGAATAAAGTGAAATAAAAGAGAATTAAACTCACTTTCCATGTCAAGTTCATTTGACGTAAGAAGTTTTCTTGGAAAGGGAAGTTTGGTTGGTATTTTCTTTGTAGGGAGCCGATCAGGGTCTACCGGTGGATATTATCCACCGGACCGCATCTCGGGGGTGCTGTTTGCATGATTGATTTTTTTTACACCCACCCACCCACCCCCCAACCATCCGGCATGCGGTCCCCCTTCCTGCCTGCCACGTGGCAGCCGGCGGTCCCTCAGTCCCCCTTCCCTGCCTGCCACGTCGCAGGGTCCCCAGTCCCCCCTTCCCTGCCTGCCACGTGGCACCCCCTCCGGTCCCCCCCCGAAATCCGCAACACCATTTTGCGCCCCCCCCCCATTTTGCGGCCCCCCTGCCACGTGCCCGGTTCCCCGTCCTTTTTCCGACGTTTCTCTGCTTTCTTTCATCTCTCTCCCTCATTTTTTCCTCTTTATAAACCCTTCTCCCCGAACCATTTCTTCCACTCCCCATCATCTTTACCAACACACACTTCATACTCTATATCTCACTTACATAATCTCCACAACAGTACAAACGAAAAAAATTTACGCTAGAAGATCGGTGGATTTTTCTTGAGCAATATATCAAGTTAAAACAAGTAAGTATTTTGAATTTTCTTATAATTCAATGTTAATTTCAAATTGTTCTTACCAATGATTTGTTTAAATTGTGTTTAGCTTAAATTGTTCTTATCATAGTCTAAAGTTCGTGTTTTTTGAGAGTTTGAAATTAGGGATTGAACTAGCGTTTATTAGCGAATATTCATTCGAAGTAAAAAAATAGTCATTTTTTTAGGGCGTCAAAATTTGGATTTTTCACGAATTTATAAGAAATAGCTAGAGCTAGATTTTGCCAAAGTACAAAAAAGAGACCCTAGTTATTTTTAAAAGATGTATATCAGGAAACAATTTCAGATTTTTCCCTGGACTGGAAAGGGGTCAACTGATACGGGGAACCTTGTAACTTCGTAGTGTAATTTAAAATATCAAACTAGCGCGATTTCATGCGAAACTTTTACGAGAATCCTAGGATGTTGGGAAGTTCTGTTTCCCCGGAATTTGCGCCATTCCGATGTCGTTAGCTATTTTTTTGGCCGAACGGGCTTTTAAGCGCTCGATTCGGACATCGGTTCCAGATTTTTGGGCGAAACTTTTGTAAAATACTTTTTAGATCAAGAATGAATTCAGGAAGTTTAAAATAAAATTTCAAAACACTTTTGAGATTTTCCGATGCCAGGGGGCATTTCGGTAATTTGCCACCCCGAGAGGGGTATTTTGCTAATTCTACACTGTTAAGATTTTGCAATGTTAATTCAACAATGTTAAGTCTAAAATGGTGTTGCGCTTCATTTTTTTTTTCGTGGCCCCCCACCCCCTGCCTTTTTTTCTTTTCTCTTTCTTACGTGGCCCCTACCCCCCACCCCGTAATTCCCGTGGGCCCCCCACCCCCCAGCCCGAACCGCAACAAGTAGTTGCCTTTTCTTCGTGGCCCCCATCCCCAACCCCCCACCCCCTTCCTCCCCCACCCCCGTGGGCCCCCACCCCCTTCCTCTCCCCCGAACCGCAACAAGGGGTTGCGGTTCACTGTACCGTGGCCCCCACCCTCTTCCTCTCCCCCAAAACCTTGTTGCGGTTGACTGTACCGTGGCCCCCACCCCCTTCCTCTCCCACGAACCGCAACAAGGGGTTGATGTTCACTGTACCATGGCCCCCACCCCTCACCCCCCACCCCGTTTCCCGTGGGCCCCAACCCCTCACCCCACCCCCGTGGGCCCCCACCCCCTTCCTCCCCCACTCCCGAACCGCAACAAGGGGTTGCGGTTCACTGTACCGTGGCCCCCACCCCTCACCCCCCACCCCGGTTCCCGTGGGCCCCCACCCCTTCCTCCCCCACCCCCGAACCGCAACAAGGGGTTGTGGTTCTCTGTGCCGTGGCCCCCACCCCCCCACCCCCGGTTCCCGTGGGCCCCCACCCCCACCCCGAACCGCAACTTGCAGTTCTCTGAGACTACTTTTTTATTTGTGGCCCCCACCCCCTTCCTCCCCCACCACCGAACCGCAACAAGGGGTTGCGGTTCTCTGTCCTTGCTTTTTTCTTCGTGGCCGCCACCCCGGTTCCCTTTTTGTTTTCTTGTTTTTTTTTGCGTGTTCTTTTTTCGTTTCTTGTTTTCTTTTGCATATCCTTCTTTCTCGTGCATGGCCCCCCACCCCCAATGGCAAGGAGTTGCGGTTCTCTGCGGCCTTCCACTTTTTTCTTCGTGGCCCCCACGAGTCCTTTCGAAGCCGTTAGCTATTTTTTTCGCCGAAAGGGCTTTTAAACGCTCGATCTGGACACCGGTTCGGGATTTTTAGGCGAAACTTTTGTAAAATACTTTTTAGATCAAGAATGATTTCAGGAAGCATAAAATAGCATTTTAAAGCACTTTTGAGATTTTCTGAAGCCAGGGTATTTTGGTAATTTGCCACCCCGAGAGGGGTGTTTTGGTAATTTTTCCGGTACAGTTTTTCAAATGACTTTTTAGTCCAGAAATGTAAGTAAAACACCTGAAATGTTGTTTTGAAGCTGATTGCGGGGCGTAATTGTCGCTAAAGGTGAAAACTTAATTAGACAATTTTTCACAAATTTATAAAACATAGCTAGAGCTAGATTTTGCCAAAGTGTAAAAAAGAGACCCTAGTTATTTTTAAAAGATCTGTATCAGGGAAAATGTTCAGATTTTTCCAAAGACTGGAAAGGGGTTAACTGATACGCGGAACCTTGTAACTTTGTAGTGTAATTTAAAATATCAAGCTAGCGCGATTTCGTGCGAAACTTTTATGAGAACCCTAGGATGTTGGGAAGTTCCATTTCCCAGGAATTCGGGCCCTTCCAAAGCCGTTAGCTATTTTTTTGGCCGAACGGGCTTTTAATCGCTCGATCCGGACACCGGCTCGGGATTTTTGGGCAAAAAATCCCGAAAAATACTTTTTAGATCATGAATGAATTCAGGAAGCCTAAAATAGCATTTTCAAGCACTTTTGAGATTTTTTGAAGCCAGGGGGCATTTTGGTAATTTGCCACCCCGAGAGGGGTGTTTTGGTAATTTTCCCGGTAAAGTTTTTCAAAGGACTTCTTAGTCCATAAATGTAAGTAAAACACCTGAAATGTTGTTCTGAAGCTGATTGCGAGGAGTTATGGTGATAATGATGCCCCGGGGGCATCTCGGTAATTTGTCGCTCAGCGGGGGTATTTTGGTAATTTAATATTGTAAAATTTGCCGACTTACTTTTAGTTTCGGAAGGGGTATAAGACACCCGGAAAGTTATTTTTTCCACCCGTTCTGAGATGTTTGTTGGGGCGATGGCTGTCAGGGGGTATTTTGCATAAGTTGGGGGTGTTTTGGTAACTTTCCCCCTTAAAATACCCTGAGAAAATATTTGGTATATAATTGACGTAATACATTTAAAAAGTGGTTTTAAAGCGATTTTGTAGTGTTGGTGGTGTAGCGGCCATCGGGGGGTATATTGTTAAATTGCCACGTTGGCTCTAAATTTTAGGGAAATAGAGTAATTAAGCGTTCGGAGTGGTGGGAAGTGAGGAATTGTTTTAATACATTGAAATACTGAGATAATGACTATTGCTAACGCGTTGGTAAGTTAGGTTTAAGATCCGGTTATATTTTTCTAATGTAAATATTATGGACGTTAAGTTGGTTTACGATTATATTTTGTTCTTAGAGATATGGATTTCAACCCCGGACCTCATGATACATCAATCCTATACGATGACGATGACCACGTCGCGAGGTACGTATTTGACGGTGTCGATAGGGGTGTTTTGGAAACAATTCAAAGCACAACTCACCTCGAAGAGTGGGTACTGAACGAGGAACAAATACAACTATTACACCGTCAAAATTTGACCATGTTCACCGATCCCGGGATTTTGTCTCGGCATGACGATTGCCTTATATCCGCTCTAGTTGAACGATGGAGGGGCGAGACGAACTCATTTTACTTCCTGTTTGGTGAAATGACTATTACATTAGAGGACGTCGGAATTATACTTGGAATCCCATGTCACGGCAAACCCATTACTTGGAGCAAAACGTCTGCATCCATATCGAAGATGGCTAGGCAGTATTTCCCGGGAATCCCGAGGGAAGCTCTTACGTCTAATGGCATAAAACTTAAATGGCTGAGAGAACAGTACGGCGTGCTACCGGATGAATACACTCCTCATGATTTCGTGACGTATACGAAGGCATTCCTTCTGTATATTATTGGAGCCATATTACTTCCGACGCATTCGAAAAACACCATGCATCCAAAGTATATGGTGTTCTTGGAGGATCTTGAGGAGGTATACTCGTATTCGTGGGGTTCAGCTGTTCTTGCGCACCTATATCGAGCACTGCATAAGGCTACGAGATTGGATGCCAAGTCTATTGCCGCCTGCCTGACTCTATTACAGGTATGAGCATTTATATTCTTGTTTTGACGTGTCAAAGTATTCGTGATTATTTACTAATTCCATATAATGTTTGCATTCACAGGTTTGGTCTTACGAGAGGCTACCCACGGGACGTCCACAACCGCGGGAATATTCCGATGCAGAGTGGCCTAGGGTGTGGGCCTGGGGGCCGGAGACCAACCGGAAGAGACGGGTAAACCCTCACCACCATCTACAGTTCTATCGGGGGGAACTAGATATGCTGGATGCACCCCAGGTGACGTGGCAGCCATACGACAAGGTGATGCATCGGTTAGATGAGTATTGTTGGATACTTCCGGTATCGTACGTGCTGGCAGGTTTGGTTCAGGTGTCGCTTATTCACTTCGAAGTATGTGAGTTTCACATGCCCGATCGAGCCATGAAGCAAGCTGGCTGTCTACAAGGGATACCAAAACCCCCTGTAGACATGCGGCCATACATGAGTGTTCGATGGCCGAAATTCGAGGTGCCTGATGCCTTGAATTTATTGAGCGACGAGGTGGAACAGTGGAATACTTGGCAAGAAACGTATGGTAGCCTTGTATCGCTCAAGCACGACGGCACCAGTCTTGAGGAGTACCTGCAATGGTTTCTCAAGGTGACGCGCACGAGGGTGAATCGCCCTTCCCAGCCGACGAAGACATCGTATGCGCCACGTGATTTCTATGACTAGTTCTGGGCATTGAACATTGTAAGTCACCCTCGTGTTGTTTCAATATTTATTTACGTACCTTATCGACAATGCTTGAAATGATGACGGTGATTTTGTTTATGCATGTTTTTTAGGTTGACCAGGGCACTGAGGTGTTCAAGCAGCTGGAGTCGTTTGACTGGTTTGTCGCGCAGGCTCCCGTCAGTCTCAAGAGGTCCATTGAGAGGTACAAGACTGATCTTCACAACTTCAGTGTTGCGTACCGGGGTTACCCAGGGGAGCCGTCTAGTCGCTCAGCGCCTGACGCGTACAACTCTCAGCCCCAGAGTCAGGGCCTGGGGGAGCCGTCTAGTCGCTTGCCTTCTGACACGTCTTCGCCGCAGAGCTATGAATTCTGGGAGCCGTATACTCGCTTGCCTCCTGACGCGTACGACTCTCAGCGCTAGAGTCAGGTTCCCCAAGTAGGAATCCAGGCCTCGCGCCCAAGCATCCGGTCGGACAAAGGACAAGCGACGAAGCCATTGAGGCCGGACAAGATGGGTTGGATCGACCGGCACTACTTCGGGCATGAGTCTGTCGATTCAACATACTTTCCTCTTGCGACATTCCTAGGTCATGAGGATATCAGAATGTTGGCACCGGAGACAGATATTTCAAATTTTGTCATGAACGCTTACATAGATCTGCTCCGGATTAGAGAGCAACATTTTAACCGTTCTGAATATTTGAAGCTTAACATGTATCCCACTCATTTTGTGGAATTAACCAGGTGGAAACGTGTTAGGCATGATGAACGCAAACTATCAATGTCACGATACTGATGCGAACCTTATCATGATACCTTGTCATCATGCAAACCACTTGTTCATATTAGTTCTCCATCCAGCGAACAGAACGGTTCACATATACGATAGCCTAAGGGAGGACGATCCTGGACAGCTGCTGGCACAGATGTACAGCGAGTACATCACTTTAGTGGTTAGTTTTTATTTTTCGACCTTGGCTCATAGTATATTCTTCGTGTTACGTAGGCTTGATTCTCGTTTTTATTGTTGGATGGAGACTACTGTCCTCTCGCTATAGTGCGAACGGCCACCTGGGGAGCCTTGGACGGTCGTGATGATAAAGGACCGACCAAAGCAATATAACGGTCACGATTGCGGGATTTATGTCCTCAAGTACATGGACTACAATGCTTGCTCGGAAGTGCTCAAACACTCATCGTGGACTAGGAAGGATGCCTTGACGTTTAGGTATAGGATAGCCTGGGAGCTGAAAAAGAATGAAGCTAGACGCCTTCATTACCATTATCCTGACTAGCGTGGCTAAGGTGCAATGATGTTACAAAAAACTGCACAAAAAAGAAATGTACATAATTTTTCGCATGCTATGAATTTGGCGCTAAAATGTGCGCGAATATACCTTTCATATGACGCATTCGAAAAAATTACGTGTCTCGTTTTTTGCCGAAATTCATAGAAATGGGCTAAGTAGCGTGCATGAGGTGCTTTGAGCGGGAAAAAACTGACAAAAAAATTACAACATTTTTCGCAAGCTAAGCATTGGGCGCTAAAGTGTGCCCGAAAAGGCCCTTCGTAGGAAAACCCAAAAAATAATTTGTCTCGTTTTTCGCCGAAATTCATAGAAATGGGCTAAGTAGCGTGCATGAGGTGCTTTGAGCGGGAAAAAATTGACAAAAAAAAATTACAACATTTTTCGCAAGCTAAGAATTGGGCCCTAAAGTGTGCGCGAATAAGGGCGTCGTAGGAAAACCCAAAAAATAATTTGTCTCGTTTTTTGCTGAAATTCATAGAAATGGGCTAAGTAGCGTGCATGAGGTGCTTTGAGCGGGAAAAAACTGACAAAAAAATTACAACATTTTTCGCAAGCTAAGAATTGGGCCCTAAAGTGTGCGCAAATAGGGGCGTCGTAGGAAAACCCAAAAAATAATTTGTCTCGTTTTTTGCCGAAATTCATAGAAATGGGCTAACTAGCTTGCTTGAGGTGCAATGAGCGAAAAAAAAGTGACAAAAAAATTACAACTTTTTTCACAAGCTAAGAATTGGGCCCTAAAGTGTGCGCAAATAGGGGCATCGTAGGAAAATCCAAAAAATAATTTGTCTCGTTTTTTGCCGAAATTCATAGAAATGGGCTAACTAGCGTGCCTGAGGTGCAATGAGCGAAAAAAAAAGTGACAAAAAAAATTATAACTTTTTTCGCAAGCTAGAATTGGGCCCTAAAGTGTGCGCGAATAGGGGCGTCGTAGGAAAATCCAAAAAATAATTTGTCTCGTTTTTCGCCGAAATTCATAGAAATGGGCTAACTAGCGTGCATGAGGTGCAATGAGCGAAAAAAAATTGACAAAAAAATTACAACTTTTTGCGCAAGCTAAACATTGGGCCCTAAATTGTGCCCGAATAGGCCCTTCCAAAAATATCAATGATCCACAAACCAAATCACAAATTAAAGATTTCACAAACCAAATCACAAATATAAACATTATAAAAGTTCAATTTATACAACTGAAACATTAATCCTAACACTCTTCCTCATCATCGTCCTCCTCGACCACACTGCCAGGTTCGATACCTAACACTTTATAATGATTTCTCTTGTCATGGTCAGTCATCTTATTACACAACGCACACTTTCGCAATTTTTTTTGACCCGTTGCTTCTTCAATCGGATTCTTCATACGTATTGCTCGTTTTCGCCCTTTTGTTTGAAAAATAATTGGATCAAAAATGTCGTCGTCCTCACCTTGCAGGCTAGTGCTGTAAATGACTGGCTGTGAAGCTCGATTGAATCTACCGGCTGGAGTCGTCCGAGGGTCCCGGCTTTCTGGTAATGCCATCCTAAATTGTGCATGCTTAGCCTTATCCCGTGCGGCTGCTTCAACTTGATACATGTACCCATCAAATGTTGACGCTGCATCCATTGATAAACCATGCATGATGTCACAAAGGTGATTATATAGCAGCGTCTCAGATTGCTCGAAATCGACTGAAACATTGGGCACGTAAGGAATGTGACCGTGGACTCTATTGGCTTCCTTCGTCCACCGATCCAAGATATACTCTGGAGGGATTTCACGAGCATTCTTGGCGCTAAAAAACCTCAACGCGTGTCGACAGAGTATACCTTTATGCTCAAACAGTTGACAGTTGCAACTAACACCCCCGGTCTCCATACACACTGCTACGGTAAAATGTCTTCTGTTCTTCGGAGCCGACGAAGAGCACGGATTGGCAAAATTCGTCACATTTGTCAAAGCATAAACCTTGAGATATCTGTTGCATAGCTCGCGCAACTTTGTCATGCTATATTGATTCGACTTTAGTAGTTCATCCTGAAACTGTCTAAACATTTTCTTGGTATAGACTTGAGCCGCATGAGCCTCCAAAGGTGAAAAAACTAATATTTGTCTTTCTCTGTAAACTGTAGCCGCGTCGGCTTCTCTCTCAAGGTGGAATTGCCTGTCAAGGGCTTTCTGCATCTCTAGTACGAAATCTCTTATACTTGAAGAAGAGCGTACGTACCCATCAAAGAATGAATTCATACCTTCGCTTCTCGAGGTCGTAGTCATTCCGGCTGTAAAAAACTTTTTGGTGTAGGCACCGATCCACTGTGTCCTGATCTCATACAACGCTTGCAGCCATTCATGACTGTGCAAATAGCAGTCATCCATTAACTTGGCCCACCTCTCCTCGAACACGTCTACCGTCAACGATTTCTTCACACATGTATTAAAGTCACTCTTAAATGTCGGATGGTTTGCATATACATTGTGAAGCCGTTCGGGATATTTGTTGCTTATGTGCCATGTGCACAGGCCGTGGTGAGTATCTGGAAGGACCTTAGCAATTGCATTTTTCATTGCCAGATCTTGGTCGGTGATGGTCTTTGGAGGAATATGATACATTGCTTCAAGCCACGTTTCAAATAACCACGTAAATGACTCCTCCGTCTCATCCCTAAGCAGGGCAAAGTCAAACAAGATTGACTGATAGTGGTGGTTCACCCCGGTGAACGGCGCAAAAGGCATAGAGTACTTATTTGTGCGGTATGTGGTGTCAAACGTCACAACATCGCCAAAATTTTGGTAAGCAGCTCTAGAACGGGCATCCGACCAAAATATATTAGTAATGCGGTTCTCGTCATCCAGTTGGAGACTATAGAAAAAGCCAGAATTCTCACTCTGAAGGCGCCTGAAGATATCAAGTGTAGCTTGAGAATCACTCCTACAGGAAGACTCTCTCCTCTGAGCACGAAGTTCATTTCGGAGGTCTACTTCGTTGAAGCTCAACTTGTCAACCCCCCCAGCCCAGCTTGAGAAAACCCCCATCATTTTAGAAGGTTGAACTTTAGCCTCGGCCATTGTAAATATCAGTTCTCTGTGTGCCGCGCTTATTTCTCGGTGCTGATGAATTTGACCAATCTTACTAGGGGTCATCAACTGATGGTTATGGCTCAACTCCACTCCCGTCACAACCCAATGGTTTTCACTTTTCCGGTGTACTGCATACACATGGGCCTTGTAGCCGGTACCCGGAAATGTGTCCCGTCTTCTTTGTCTTGATGGCCCTTCGTCACTGATCCGAACAACCGGGGGTACATGCAGGGCTCCTCTATGGCACTCAAATAGTCTTCCACAAATTTGATCTGTATTGGCCCATTTTCTAGTCGTCTTAATTCTAATACCGAAACCTATCGTTTTCGAATATGCTCTATAGTATGCTTCAACTTCGTCCAGTGTTTGATAAACTTGACCCAAGTAAGGTGGATCAGAATCTTCACAAAAAATATTTCCTCCAGTTGCATCCATATTTATACTGAAATCTAAAAAATAAAAATTATATCATTCTCAACAAGTCATAGAATTAAATAAAATATGTATAAAAATTATTTCCTACAGTTGTGTGGAAACTTTTGACAGGAAAATTACCAAAATACCCCTGATGAGAGGCAAATAACCGAAATGCCCCCGGGGGTTCATTATCACCCACTCCGAACCCCAAATCAGCTTCAAAACAGCCTTTCAGGTGTTTTACTTAGGTTTCTGGACAAAAAAGTCATTTGGAAAACTTAACATTGTAGAATTACCAAAACACCCCTATCGGGGTGGCAAATAACCGAAATGCCCCCTGGCATCGGAAAATCTCAAAAGTTCTTTGAAATGCTATTTTAAGCTTCCTGAATTCATTCTTGATCTAAAAAGTATTTTTTGGGATTTTTCGCCCAAAAATTCCGAACCGGTGTATGGATCGAGCGCTTAAAACCCCGTTCGGCCAAAAAATTAGCTAACGACATCTGAATGGCACAAGTTCTGAGGAAACGGAACTTCCCAACATCCTAGGGTTCTCATAAAAGTTTCGCGCAAAATCGCGCTAGCTTGATATTTTAAATTACATTGCAAAGTTACAAGGTTCCCCGTATCAGTTGACCCCTTTCCAGCCTATGGAAACATCTCAGAACAACTTTAAAATAACTTTTCAGGTGTCTTACACCCATTCCCGAACTAAAGGCCCTTCGGAAAATTTTGACAGGAAAATTACCGAAATGCCCCCGATGGGCGGCAAATTACCGAAACGCCCCCGGGGGTTCAATATCATGCTATATTGTCGTGCAACTTTGTCATGCTATATTTTCGCGAAACTTTCAGGTGTTTGACTTAACTTTCTAGAAATTATAGTCGTTGTAAACTTAACAGTGTAGAATTAGCAAAATACCCCTCTCGGGGTGGCAAATTACCGAAATGCCCCCTGGCATCGGAAAATCTCAAAAGTGCTTTGAAATGCTATTTTAAGCTTCATGAATTCATTCTTGATCTAAAAAGTTTCGCCAAAAATTTCCGAACCGGTGTCCGGATCGAGCGCTTAAAAGCCTGTTCGGCCAAAAAAATAGCTAACAACATCGGAATGGGGCAAATTCCGGGGAAACCGAACTTCCCAACATCCTAGGGTTCTCATAAAATTTTCGAGCAAAATCGCGCTAGTTTGATATTTTAAATTACACTGCGAAGTTACAAGGTTTCCCGTATCAGTTGAGCCCTTTCCAGTCCAGGGAAAAATTTGAAAGTTTTTCCTGATATACATCTTTTGAAATTAGCTAGGGTCTCTTTTTTGTACTTTGGCAAAATCTAGCTCTAGCTATTTTTTATAAATTCGTGAAAAATCCAAATTTTGACGCCCTAAAAAATGACTATTTTTTTACTTCGAATGAATATTCGCTAATAAACGCTAGTTCAATCCCTAATTTCAAACTCTCAAAATACACGAATTTTAGACTATGGTAAGAACAATTTAAGCTAAACACAATTTAAACAAATCATTGGTAAGAACAATTTGAAATTAACATTGAATTATAAGAAAATTCAAAATACTTACTTGTTTTAACGTGATATATTGCTCAAGAAAAATTCACCGATCTTCTAGCGTAAATTTTTTTGTAAGTGAGATATGGAGTATGAAGTGTGTGTTGGTAAAGATGATGGGGACTGAAAGAAAGGGTTCGGGGAGAAGGGTTTATAAAGAGAAAAAAATGAGGGAGAGAGACGAAAGAAAGCAGAGAAAGGTCGGAAAAAGGACGGGGAACCGGGCACGTGGCAGGGGGGCCGCAAAATGGGGGGGGGACCGCAACAAGGTGTTGCGGATTTGGGGGGGACCGCAACACTTTGTGTTGCGGGTTGGGCAGGGGGGCCACGTGGCAGTCAGGAAGGGGGAGTGGGGGACCCCCTGCCACGTGACAGGCAGGAAGGGGGACTGGAGGGCGCCGGCTACCACGTGGCAGGCAGGAAGGGGGACCGCATGGTGGGTGGGTGTAAAAAAAAATCAATCATGCAAACCGCACATAGGAGTTGCGGTCCGGTGGATATTATCCACTGGTAGACCCTGATCGGGGCCCTTCTTTGTAAATATAAAAAATTGCTGTTTATCAGGTTTTAGGGAAGTTAGTATTGTCTTAACAGAATATGTCATTATTAAAGGAAAAAATGAATATGTTTCTAGCCTTAGGTAGGGGTGAGCATTTAAATCGTTGAAACCGATCCAACCGTGAAAATCGAACCGCCCAATCCGTCTAACTCCAAACCGATCTAAAAAGCAATGTGTTTGATTTTTTTTTTCCAAAACCATTCATTCGGTTAAACAAAATTGACCGAATATAATATAAAATATTCATACTTTTACCTAACCCCAGTTATCTTTTATTAACCCCAGTTATCTAACCACTCATATAAATGGGAGTAACCCTAAATTCCTTGACCGTTTTCACCCACCGCCCACATCTCACTAAGTGTTATCAGATATGATAAAAAGTTCATTTGTTTTTTTTTACCTTATTAGCATTGTGGAGCTTAATTTTTGGGCATAAATTTGCCGTAATTGAGTTTGACCCAAACCGATTAAATCGCAGAAACCGATCCGTTCAATTCCTTTGACCGGCAGAAACCGAACCGTTCAACCATGATTCCTTTTTTTTTTTTTCTTCCTAAACTGAGGTTGGTCGGTTCGGTTTGGTATTTAGCCTCGAAACTAAACCGACCAAACCCTGCTCAACCCTAGCTTCAAGTCGCTTAAGGTTAGCGAACAACAAAACTACTTAGTTTTGATAGAATATGCCTAATTCTATTATTTTGTTCTTTTACACTCCCTTCTAACCCTGATAAACTCATTCTGTCTTTCTCACATATTCCCTATCAGACTCTACCTCATTGTCAGCCTCCATCACCGGACAGCCTCCGCCGGCAGTGATCTTCCATTTCCACCGTCCACATCACACACCACCACAATAGCCACCACTTTTCCTCCTCCAATCCTTTCTCTCACTCACGTATCAAACTCTGCCTCATCGTTGGCTCCATTTCCATCGTCTACACCACACACAACCACATGGAAAACAGAGCTCACACTGCCACATACAGCCACAGGGCCACACATAACCACACAGCCACCACCACAAAACTGACCCGCAACCAGCAGCCACAAATCCCATCGTACAACCCCGCAACGTTTCGACATCAACTGCACCAGCCATCGATCCACCACCATCGACAAGCCCACCGTACCAGTCCCTGCCTACACTAATGACTGTCGACTCTGATTACCACAGTGGACAACATGCTGGATCATTGACAATCATTGGCGCAGATTTGAGCTTTGTGCTCGTTCCATCTTGGTGGATTTAGTTCGAATTAGGTTTCGCTTGTGATAAATTGATGATGAAGATGGTGTGCAGCTTTAGAGTAGGGCTTCGATCTGGAATCGATGGCGATGATGGTGGTTGACTCGTCTATAGGAGGAAGGTGGTGGGCTCGTTGGTGGTGGTGGCGGTCATGATTGGTAGTGGTGGAAGACATTGTCATCTGAGTATAAATCATTACATTATTTTGGTCTTTTTTGAACATATACAATAAGTTTGTTAATTACCAAAAAGCGATACAATCATTTGTTTGGGATTCATTTGCATTGTCGGAAACTTGGAAAGGGAGGCAGAGATGGAGAGTGGAGACCGACGATGGAGAGTTGCGGTGTGTGAGAATAAAATAATCTAAGGACTTGAACCGGTAGGGAATACATAAGGATTTTAATTAAAGCACCAACTAAAGCATCTCAAATCTACGTAATTTTGGTCACTATCCTTAGGCAACTTGCCTAAGGCTAACATATATTCGCATTTACCTTTTGAAAATATGTGAAAAATGATGTTCATCATGTAGAGTGAAGAAAAAAAGAAGAAATTACTCTTGTTTTTAAGTGTAAGATTAATGTGTTGATGGTATTTCACCTTTTAATATACTAATTCACTCTCTTGGCGACGGGAAAATCCGTCGCTAAAAGTTTCAGCGGCGGAATTGCCGTCGCTAAAAGTCCCTCGTATAAAAGCGTGTAACTAAAAGTTTTGCGACGGAATTTTAAAATCCGTCGTCTAATATTGTATTTTCTGCTATTTTACGTATTTAATTTTTTTTTTGTGAAATTAATTTAATCGCTAAATATTTAGCGACGGAATATAATTTTTAGCGACAGGATATTCCGTCGCTAAATGAGATTTTTAACGACGGAATATTTCATCGCTAAAATCTTAGAATTAAGTACACTTTTAGCGACAGAATTAATCCGTCGCTAAAAGTTAAATTTTTTTTTCTAATGCCCAAACCTGTAATAAAAAATTAAATCCTCAACAACAATGCACAATCCCCAAGACACAAACAACTATATATAATCAACTTTAAAAAATATTTATTATAATAAAAAATAAAATGTACAAGCCGGGAACCGGTTACAGCCGGTTAGGGGAGGGGAGAAGAGTACAAGCTGGGCAGGGGGGACAAGCCGGGACAGGGCATGAGAAGCGGCTCATCAGGGGTTGCCTAGTCCCGGATCTGGATCATGCTGATCCGGGGCCGGCTCGGCATGTCCAGCTGGGGTGCCCTGCTGACTGCTCCCTGATCATCCTCAACACCACCGTAGCAATGCGCTGGATCTCTTCCTCGGCCAATGGACGCGGAGGAGCCGATGTCTGTGGAGGGGCAACGGGGGGTGGGGACGATCCTATCATCGCACGTGCAGTCGTGCTAGGCAGGCCACGTATGCGGCCTTTCGGCCGATTAGCGACCTCCAGTGTATCCAGTACTCGCTTCAAAGCCCCAGTACTTGCACCCGTACTAGTGAACGCTGATGGCTATCCAGAGTGCTGCTCGAACCCCCTAAGTTGTTCATACGAGGCCTGTAGGAACTGTGATTTAAAGATATGTTAGTGCATTAATTAAAGCAACAAACATTGAATAGAAAGACAAAAAATTAACAACTTAAACAAATTGACTTACATCGATCCGCTAGGTAATATCTGAAACATAGTCACCCGCCCGGTGCGCCTCATCCTTGTCCTTCTTCCACCCGTGCGTCTGATTATATGTCAGTGCTACGATCTCATCCTCCTCCAGATCCGGGTGCTCGACCTCATTCATGTGTCGGATGGTGTCGTGTGCCACCGACCCCCCGTGTGCGTCGGATCTCTGTTCTGTCTGTTCTCGGCCCCGCTCTTACTCTTGGCGTCCCAGCCTGGATCCGTAACCCACCGATCTCACTACAAGAAAAGACGTATTTTGCGACGGATTTTTAGCGACGGAACATATTCCGTCGCTAAAAGACGTTTTACCGACGGAATTTACCGTCGGTAAAAGTCCGTTTTTAAATACTATTACCGACGAAAACAACCGTCGGAAAAAGTTTTTGGCGACGGCTTTTTGCCTAGGGTCTTTTAGCGACAGTAGTTCCGTCGCTAAAATTTATTAGGAAATTAGTTTTTTTTAGGGTTTAATAAAATATTTTAAGCGGCGGAATAACACCGTTGCTAAAAATTTCGTCGTTAAAAGTCGTAATAAATACGACCTTCACCGACGGACTTTTAGCGACGGTGTCATTCCGTCGCCAAAAGTCCTCGATATAAACACCCCCAGATCTAGTTTTTTTCTCTCTCGTTTCTCTCTTCAAAAATCTGCTCACTTCCGGTGATCCCACTGTCGTTCTCACCTCCACGGTGACCCACCTCCGGCGACACCCCAACCTCCCCCCGACGCCGACCAAGCCTTCTACCTCCACTACCGCCGCGCCACCAACGTCGCCGCCCTCCACTGCTGCCGTCACTATTACCTATCTTCTTCATTAGAAAGTAAGTCCACTATTTTTATTTGTTCATGATTCGACACACTATGCCATCTAAAACCATGTTAGTAACATAAATTAGAAACAAGTCTTTGTATTTGTATATTTGAAGAAAAATCAAGGCTAAAGCTTATTCCTGCAATTTTCTTTTCTTAAGGTGGGATTGCTGCCATAAATCTAGTTTTCAGGTTGGGCTCCATATTTAGTTTGCCAAACTCTGTAATTCGGTAAGCCTTCTTTTAGTTTTTTTTTCTCTCTTAGTTTATGGAGATCAGTTTAAGTTTCATTATTGTATTGCATATATGACTGTGGGTATATGGATCTATTGGATGTGAGAAGCTGTGAAGAGGGAAAAGAAATTGTTGAGAGTTTAAGGAGTTTAGCATTATGCCGTGAGGTTGCCAGGTATGGTGAGTGCATGGTGGGCACAGGTGAGCGGGTTTGGAGCCATGAGCGGCCACAGCTGTCGGGGATATGAGTTGCGGCACCGCCATGGATCATATGAGGGTAGAAACAATTTCAGTGGCTGCGATCTAGATAGAGAAAACAACCATGACGGGGCTATGGGTATGGAGAGAGAGAGAGAGAGAGAGAGAGAGAGAGAGAGAGAGAGACATGTTGTGTGGGTGCCGAGTGTGTAAGCTGTTGTATATGGGGACTGCAGTGGAAGAATCTAGGTGACAGTGTGTGGGTATATGCGTGAGTTGTGGCTGTGCGTGAGTGTTGTGCGTGTATATGCGTGTGCGTGAGTATTATGTGGGTTTATGCGTAAGGTGTATGCTGCTGTGATGTGTCTGTGCTGCTGTGCGTGAGTATTATATGGGTTTAGCATGATCAAAATGGTTTCTAGATCATCAATACCGTCCATGTGAGACTTTGATTCATGCAAGTTTTAGAGATAAACCAAAGCTAATTAGATTCATGCAATTTTGGAGATTGCCCTTTTAACTACTGAAACTCTTAGACTATCAATCAACTCCAGCAACTTGCAACTTGTAAGTGATACTCTACTAATACCCTATCCAAAATTTTATAATTGAGAATCTAAGAAAATTAGGATTCTAAATTTAATCAATTTTGAGCGCTTAAAGCAGATTTAACCAATCTTCAGGTAATGATACCAAAGTCAAAGACAAAACTATCACTATGATGGTGCCCGAATAATAAATAGTGGATGATATCCGGTGCCAAAAAGAGGATAGTGTAAAAGGAGTCAGTGAAGGTATTTCGTGACTAAAACACCCTTTTTTGGGTGACTTTTTTTTCTTTTTGGTGAAGATAGAAATGTATACCATGATGAGAATGAAGTACATCATTCTGACCAGTATGTGAGATAAGTACAGGAACCAAAACGATAAGACAATATAATTAGATGACACGCCCATCTGAGAATAGTGAACGATCAAGCTAGTTGCAAAAGCAAAATACCACATAGGAAATAAAACACCAACCAAGCAGACTAAGACAAGCATCATAAGGACCATCTAAAATGCATGCTTTTCCTCGGGCAATATGTACATAATGAAATCTTTTGTAGCTAGCTGTCAAAACTAACCTAGGTCCTGAAGTAGGATCAACCCTCGATGACCTGTCATCTTTTACAGTTTTGGCTTCCACTGCCAAAATTCTGGGCCTCGTTTATAATCTTCTGTTTGACAAAGCTGTGGTTTTTAGTATTAGTTTTCGAAAAAAGGAAAACCAAAACTAGTTGTTTTTTTTTTTTTTGAGAAAAAATAGGTGAATGTTTGGTAAAGCAGTTTTTTTGTTTTGAATTTTCTTTCAAAATTAAACTAATTGAACCTTAAATTGAATGTCCTAATCCAATTGAACCGTAAATTGAACTAATTGAACCCCCTAATTGAACCCTAAATTGAATGTCTCAATTCAACCGAACCCTAAATTGAACTAATAGAACCCCATAATTGAACCATAAATTGAAGTAACTGAACCCTAATTAAACCCTAAATTGAATGCCTTAATTGAATCGAACCGTAATTTAAACTGATTGAACCCTAAATTGAACTAATTGAACCTTAAATTGAATGCCCCAAATCAACCGAACCCTAAATTGAATCAATAGAACCCCCTAATTGAACCCTAAATTGATGTAATTGAACCTTAATTAAACCCTGAATTGAATGCCCTAATCGAGCTGAACCATATATTAAACTAATTGAACCCTAAATTGAATGCCCTAATACAATCGAATCCTAAATTGAAATAATTCAAGCGCATCGGATATGTGCATTTTGAACAATTTTTTCCTATTTGAACATTGATAATTTGTTTGATAATTTTAAGTTGTTAATTGTGCATTTGAGAATTGTGATTATTTATATGTGATTTTAGATTGTTAATTGTTGATTTTAGGTTATTAGCTGTTCATTTGCAGTAATTGCGATTATTAATTGATGATTTTAGGTTGTTAATTGATGATTTTAGATTGCTAATTGTGCATTGAGCATTTGAGATATTGAGATTATTGACGGAGGATGGGACCCAATTGGATTCAATGTGTGATTTTTGTTAATTTTTATTGCATTGAGCATTTAAGAATTGAGAATTGAGATTTTTGACGGAGGATGAGACCCAATTGGATTGAGATACCTGTTAGTTAGCGCAGACACAGACACCACGTCTGATCGACGGTGTCTGACATTTAAAAAATAAATTAACGTATGCCGATGTGTCTGGAGGTGCGTGTCGGTGGGCGTCCGGAGGTGTCAGACACGTATCAGACACCATATCGACACACTATATGAGGTGTCGGAATTGAGATGGTTGACAGAGGATGGGACCCAATTGGATTGAGATACCTGTTAGTTAGCGCAGACACGGACACCACGTCTGATCGACGGTGTCCGTGTCTGCATAATTAAACCCTACACCTCAGCACAATTAGCCCTAATTAGGACTAATCAGCACTACTCGGCACAATTAAACCCTACTTAGGACTAAATAACCCTAATTAGTCCTAATAAACCCTAATTAGCTATAATTATCCGAATCTAGCCCTCATTAACATTAATTAGCCGTAACATAACCCAATTAAAGCCTAATTAGGACTAATCAGCAATACTCGGTACAAGGTTAAATCAACTAGGCTGAAATGATCCCGGAGCAAGCACAAATTTGGAAGGGCAATTGTCAATATTCAAGCAGTCAGGTAGTCCGTTCAGCCGAACGTATACTCGATGGCTAACAGATGAAGAGTACAGTGCTGCAACAATATATGCCCTTCTAAATTGCGATGAAGTTTCGGCATTCGTTGAGTAAGTTAAAGTCTTAATTCACTTACATTGCTGTACATAATTGAAAGTGTGTTAAGCGAGTCAAATGCATATTGGTTTGCAGTGAGTTCGATGCTGAATCTTTAATCACTGATCCCGCTGGACTTGAATCTCATCGGAAATCACAATTTGTACAGTGGTTCAAAATCCGTGTGAGATTATTTAACGAAATTATATTATGTGTTATATACAGTTCTGTGGCCAATTAGTATACTGATTTATCCTTAATTTTTACCGTCATCTACAATAGGTGCAGTCAATGGATAGACCAGTCCCCTTAGCAGTTAATGATGTATTTTTGCACATCCGTTCATATGTGTATATATAGCTATTGTGCCGATGATGATTTTTACCAAATTATTGTTTTTAACGTGTTAATGTCTTTGTAATTTATCTATATGAAGTCAGATATGGATAGGATACGGGCTATTCGTGGCCGGGCTGGACACCGAGCTGCTTCCTCCCCGGTGGGTCCCACCTCGTCATTGCCTACTGATGACGAGGCACAGAGTGATCGCGGACAGTAGATGGGGCCCCAGCCGTCACCGTCACCCCAGCCGTCGCCGTCGCCCCAGCCCCAGCCGTCGCCCCAGTCCAGCTCGAGCATTCGCCCCAGCCCGACGCAGATTCATCCCACACGCGCGTGCATTCTCCATCTTCCGTGGGTTCTACCACAGGTATAGTTGATAACGTTGTTTCGTACATTTTCGCTAGCCTTATATTTGAACTGTATTAATGTCTGTGTTTTGTAGGATCTCGACGAGGCCGTGGTCCGACACGCGGGGTACGCATCGACCCCCAGCGTAAACAGAGAGTTACGCTCACGCAGGAGGGCCTGTAACTACTAAAAATATCACCTCATGCCTTATATTTAAAATTTTGGGCTGTTAATTTATATTTGAACTGTATTAATTTATTTATTTACTTCTTTGGTAGGATCCTGGAGGCTAAGGCGAGGACGAAGATCGGCGTTCTTGTGAAGGGCCGATTCTTCGAGCCACTCCTGTACTGGAAGGACTGGGATGCCACTGCGAGGGAGGCCTTGTGGGAGGAGTGGCTGGTACGGTGAAGTATTTTTTTCAGCGTTAGTAAATGTTTAATTACAGTTTGTTTTATGTTGTTAATTTGTGTTATTGAATGCCTTACAGGAGGGGTTCACGTTTGACACGCCTCAGCAGCAGGTACTGGGGCAGCATGCTTTCTTTGCCTACATCGGCAAGAATTACAGCCGATAGCTCCACGATGCACGGGACCGGGCGAAGAAGGTGCTGCCCGCGGGTGCCCCGATGACGGACATGACGAGATATCCCCCACATTGGATATCTCATAGTGTATGGGGGGAGATGATAGATCGGTGGGCTGCAGATCCAGGTTGGGACGCCAAGAGTAAGAGCGGGGCTGAGAACAGACAGAACAGAGATCCGACGCACACGGGGGGGTTGGTGCCACACGACATCGTCCGACACATGAACGCGGTCGAGCACCCGTATCTGGAGGAGGATGAGGTCATAGTTCTGACCTATACTTAGACGCACGTGCAGAAGAAGGACAAGGACGAGACGCACCGGGCGGGCGACTATATTTCAGATATTGCCCGGCAGATCGATGTGAGTCAATTTATTTAAGTTGTTAATGTTTTTTCTTTCCATCCTCAATGTCCGTTTCGTTAATTAATGCCCTAACATATCGTTAAACCACTATTTTTGCAGGCCTCTTATGAACAGCTAAGGGGATTCGAGCAGCAGTCCGGACAACCATCAGCGTCCACTAGTATGGCTGCGAGTACTGGGGGGTTGAAGCGATGGATGGATACGCCGGAGGTCGTGAATCGGCCGAAAGGCCGCATACGCGGCCTGCCTAGCACGACTGCTCGTGCCGTGATAGGAGCGTCCTCACCCCCTGCTGCCCCTCCACAGACACCGGCTCCTCGTCCTCAGTTGGATGACGAGGAGATCCAGGGCATTGCTACAGTGGTGGCGAGGATGATTAGGGAGCAGGGCACTGCTAGACAGTTCGAGCCGACCCCAGATCAGCAGGATCCAGATCCGGGACTCGGCAACCCCTGATGAGCCCCTTCCCGTGCCCGTTCCTAGCTTCCCCCACCCCCCCCCCCGCCCGGCTTGTACTCATCTCCCCTATCCTAACCGGTTGTATCCGGTTCCTGGCTTGTACATATATGAGTTTTTTTTATAATAAATATTTTTTATAATTGATTATATATATTTCTTTCTGTATTGATTATTGCGCGTTGTTGTTGAGAATTGAAAATTGTATTACAGGTCTGGGTAATTGAAAAATAAAAAAAAATTGACTTTTGACGACGGATTAATTCCATCGCTAAAGTATTCCTACGATCAGTTATTTAGCGACGGAATATTCCGTCGCTAAAATATTTAATCCGTCTTTAATTTGACAAAAAAGAAAATAAATTAAAATTCTCAAAATATAATTAGCGACGGAATATCCGTCGCTAATGAAAAATAAATCCGTCGGTAAAAATGACATATTTAGCGACGGATTTAAAAATTCCGTCGCTAAACTATTAGTGACGGTCTTTTATATGAGGGATTTTTAGCGACGGTGAATCCGTCGCTAATTCTTTTAGCGACGGATTTTGGGCTTTTAGCGGCGGATTTCCCCGTCGCTAAAAGCCTGTTTTCTTGTAGTGTCTATCATCTGCCCCTATACAGTAGGAGATATCTAATGTTGGGGATATCTCTTCATATCCGTCTTCGGAGCACCCTTGGGACCATCTTCTTTGCCTGGTCCCGTGCGTTGTGGAGCTATCGGCGGTAATTCTTACCGATGTAAGCAAAGAAGGCCTGCCGCCCCAGCGCCTGCTGATCAGGCGAGTCAAACGTGAACCCCTTCTGCAAGGCATTCAATAACACAAATTAATTTAAATACTAAATTCTAATTAAACAAATACTATCGCAGAAAAAAAAAATACTTCAACGTACCAGCCACTCCTCCCATAGGGACTCCCTCGTATCGGCATCCCAGTCCTTCCAGTACAAGCGTGGCTCGAAGAATTGGCCCTTCACAAGAAAGCCGATCTTCGTCCTCGCCTGATTCTCCAGGATCCTACCAAAGAAGTAAATAAATTAATTAATACAGTTCAAATATAAATTAACACCCCAAAAATTTTAATATAAGGCATGATGTGATTTTTTTTAAATTAATACAGTGCAAATATAAATGTGAGCTTGTTTCTTGAACAATATGATTGAACTTTTCAAGAAATGTTCAGAACAAACTTAACAAAAAGAAACATCGGCTTCTAGTCTACGTTTACTCACGATTACCTTCAGCTCCTAAAGGCGAAACATGTATTTTCATGGTCAACCATCTCATAGTTTCTAGATTATAACCTTAGGTGCATAGATAGAGCATAAAGTCGAGACTCTTTGCTTCTCACACCAACATATGAGGGTTGGTGTGAGATCCAGAAATGGCCATTTATTTTCTTTTGGCAAGTCAGATCTCAAAACTTGGCATACCCTTTCCAGTTGCCACTATCTACAAGGGCATTGCAAACAGTGAAAAATGCAAACCGTGGGCAAATAATAAGGCCTGTAACCAGCAATGCCGCGCACAAAAAGAGACTAGCATCTAAATTATTTAATCTTGCTAAAAGGTGCAATGTGATAATGCTTACATAATATGACTTCTAGAGATCATTTAAGCTTTAAGCTAAGCAGTCTGGGCTAGATCAAGGTGCTACTGGTACGCAACTCACTTCAATACCCGCAACCGTAAAGCTAACTTGAACTATACAGGTACAATATTATCCAATCAGCATCTTCAACCTAAGTCACTGAATTCTTAAGAAGCGGTCAACTCTCCATAAGAATTCGGTTAGTCGAGCAGTTGCCACTATATTTGTGTTTCCTGTTACCACTCTAGGGAATGACTTCTTTATTCTCCTAGTGGGCAGATCTTTTCTCAAGATGTATGTACGACTAGTCTCAGCGCATGAACAAATATTAGCAAGCCCAATCCATTGGCAAGCAATAAGCGTTTATCTAGCTATAAAAGGCACTGAATATACTGCATTGTTAATGGATCTTCAACTTATATGTTACCAGAACCTGATAATACTCCAAGAAAAAAATGCACTCGTAAAATATGTACGACCTTAGAATTTTTCAATTGCATTATGTTTTTTGGATAGGAGACAGTGAAGCCGTGATCCACCTATAAAGGTGATATGAAGATGCCACATCCTAATCGTTGTGCTTAAATCCTAATGATACAAGCTGCAGGCACATTCATAGTATGATGAAGCCAGAAGAGCGTACCACTCTTCCATACCCATTATAAAGCAATTAGCACACAAGCATACTGAAGTACTGAACATCCTGCCTTTTTATATGTCTAAAAGAACCTCTTGCCCATGAATTTAGCACAAAGAAATCTAGAAACTAAATACCCCTCTACAAAAGTAGAAGGACTTAGCAGTTTCTGGATCAGCTTCAAGATTACGTATAGACTCTACCTTAAGGGTTTTACTAAAGACAACATGTGTTGCCTTTACGACTCCTATATTGGAAGGCTTTAATAAGAGGCTGTGCCAAAACCCAAAACATCGAATAACATCACTGATGTTGCACATGTAGCACAACAAACATTTGCAAGTTAGATGATTTGAGAAAATGCAGTGACTAATGGGATGTCTTGTTGTAACCTTTTTGTACGTTTGAGCCCAAAAACTTATGCTTCTCATTTATTGAGTCAAAACTATTTGCATGCATTTCAAGCAAATTAACAGCATGTTTAAACTTCAAACAGGCTTTCCCTTGCGATCTTTTGGTTGTTTTAACCTAAAGATATCAATATCGTGCCTAGATGAATCTTACCCCTCCATCACTACTTATAGCAAGCTAGTACAATAGCTTAGGAATGTTTAAACCTCCAGAATGTACATAATCCTTCTATTCATTTACTCAAACAACTGACAAAGGTCTTGCATGAAAGACAATTCTTCATATAACCAATTTAAGCTGTAGAAGTACCATAAAGTGAAGTTCAAAAAATCAGCCAAGCATACCTTAAAAACACAAAAATCAGAAGGAATGTAATTACCGCAGTAACATATTTTACAATTTTGACTACTTCATAAAAAAACAACACGAGGCAAATTAGGTTAAACAGATTTCAAGCAAATTAGGTTAAACAACACAAGGCGAAATACCCACTTCAAATCTACCGATATCTACTATTATATTCCAATCAAAACAAGGAAAATTAGGTTAAACAACAATAAAAAGACGCCATTCTTGTAAAATGAAAATGAAGCGCACTTACCGTGAATGTAGGTGGTGGCCGAGGTCTCGAAACCGGAGGGTTTAATTTGGACCGCCGGAGGTGGCGCAGCGTCTGGGGGAGGACGAGGGGTGTCGCCGGAGGTGAGAATGCCGGTGGGTGAGAGATACGTATGAGACACAGAAAGAAACGGGAGAAAGAAAAAACATATATGATCTTTTTTAAGGGGGACTTTTAGTGACGGAATGGTACCATCGCTAAAAACCCGTCGGTAAAAGTCCTCATTAACGACATAATTTTTAGCGAAGGTACCATTCTGTCGCTTAAAATAATTTTAAAAACCATCAAAAATTATAAAATTCTCTAAAAACATTTAGCAACGGCATAGTTCTTTCGTTAAAAGTCCGTCGGTAAATATCCGTCGTTAAAATCTTTTACTGACAGAATAATTCGTCGCTAAAATGTTTTAACGACGGATATTTACCAACAGTTATAGCCGTCGCTGAAATACCTTTTAGCGACAGAATTCCTTCCGTCGCTAAAACTCCATCGCAAAATCCTTGTTTTCTTGTAGTGTTAGTTTTTGCTTAAAGATCAACACCTCTCACTAAATTAAGTACAATTTTTTAGCAAGAAAGAAGGGTAAAAAAGGATGAAAAATAGCATTTTCCAATAAGAAAATAAGCTTATGTTATTCAACATGTTATGACGAAAGTAAGAGTTTGAACTTTGAAGACATAAGTTGATGCGACCGGAGGTTTTGTCCGCTGCTTTGGTTCAAACTAAAAACCTTGGATTGCTTCCGAGAATCAAATCTGCGGTAGGTTCTCTGTCCATTTCCCATCTGACGTTTGTTGATGATATTTATTTATTCCTCAGCCTCAAGCATGCTCCCTCTGGTGTGAGGAATTGTGTTGAATTTTGGACTTCTACTGTCATATCTCTTGCCAAC
The DNA here is from genome assembly GCA_033065855.1 of Escallonia rubra. Classification (NCBI taxonomy): domain Eukaryota; kingdom Viridiplantae; phylum Streptophyta; class Magnoliopsida; order Escalloniales; family Escalloniaceae; genus Escallonia; species Escallonia rubra. The sequence continues at coordinate 42,128 of JAVXUO010000015.1, read as the reverse complement.
GAATTAATTGGACTAAATCCAGCCTTTCTGTTAGTCCCAGTGCTTCCCCTATAGCAAAAGCTCAGATTGAGCAGGCTCATAAATTTTCATACTCACTCTTCATTTGGAAAGTATTTGGGAGTGCAATTGGATGTCACTGTTAATTGCAAGGAAATTTTTACGGGCCTCGTTAACCATGTTCAAGATTGATGTGCACATTAAATAGGCTTGGTCCTTAATAAGGCAGGTCGAGCTATGCTCATTCATTCAATGCTATCTTCCTGATTACATGTCCGTATATAAAATTTTAGTTTGGCTTTGCCGTCAGCTGGATCAAATTCTAGCTCGTTTTTTAGTTTTTATTCCTTCAATGACGCGCTTCTAGCTGAACAAGCCTGGAAAATATGGTCAAGGGCTCACAGCTTGTTGGCTCAAGTTTTCAAAGGTCAATATTTTAACCGGTATACTTTTCTTGGAGCTAGTAAATCTCAGATTAGTTCATGGGTTTCGCGTAGTATCTTATTGGGACAATGAGTTTTGAAACAAGGAGTTCAGTGGCATGTTGGGGATGCGCGTTCAATTTCAGTTTGGATGGATTGGTGGTAACCGAATACGCTGCCCTCTCAGTCAACTTATGCACTACGCAAAGCTGATATGCATGCTTCCCCACCTTTATCCCCTTTAAGGTTGCCCCAACGACTTTGGAAAATTTTATGGCAATTAGCCCTTCCAGAGAAAGTTAAGTTTTCTATGGCAACTGATACATTAGCATTTGCCACTTCATTCTGAATTAGCTAAAAGACAATGCCCTAGCATTGATATATGTGCTTTGTGCTCTTTGAGCACATCAAAATCTCCTTTTAGACTGTCACTGTGTTCTGCAATTGTGGCAGACACAATGTCTTAAGGGAAAATGTAACGCCCCAGAAATCTGGAGCTCCGTCGCCCCGAACTCCCAAGTCGTTAACCTACCGGATCACATCAAACCTATCAGACCTGTTCACTAACACATATTCCAAATCATCTAATTCAGCATCAACTCAGATTTCTCAAAACACTAGATCACAACTGCTTAGCTTAAACTATTACAGCTTAGGTTCTTCACAATTCAATTTTCCTAAGATCAAGCAATAGTACCGACTCACGCATGGGTCTTACTATACCGTGGTGATGTGCTCATCGTGATCTCACTCAGTCTCTAACCCATTCCCGAGCAATCTACTACTGATCATCACCTGCAGAAAAGAGTCAAACGAAGGGTGAGCTTTTAAGAGCTCAGTAAGGTCGTACAAGGACCAACAAAAGAATTACAAGACGATTCCAAGAATCCAACTGACGGAGATTTCCAGAATAATTCAAACAGTCACAACTCAATGATTTCCAAATAGGATCAAAATTCATCATAAATAAGATACCAAAATCACCAAATACAATCCAACGGACCCCAAAATAATCAACAAAATATCCTTTTCAAAGTCATCAATTCCAAGATACAATGATGGTTTTCCAAAAGATTTCAAAACATACACAGATTATCTGAGACAGTTCTTTCCAAAATACACTGAAGATTTCCCCAAAAATTTCAACACGAGCACAAATTATTTCAGAGAATACTTTCCAGTCATTTCCGTAGCAGTCACGGCAATATACAGAGCAGAGAAAATAAAAAATTAACGTTGATCATGGGCAATAGCAATACCATTCCGGCAAGCTAATCGAGTGTACACATGCATGATGTACCAGAATAATTACTAGTCCACTTGGGTACTAGCCTGCATTCCTTGCATGATTCAGATCAGCCTTATAACACCCGCCTCATAACAGAACAGATTGTCAGGTCAACACAGAAAAATCAACAATATCGATGAGCTTTAATAGAAGCTCAAATCTCCAAAATCAATTCGGATTCCAATAATAATAATCATACTGACATAAGTCAGCATTCGGAATTTTCAGAAGAAATCGGAATTTTCAGAAGAAAAATCACAAATAAACAGCAAAAACAATTGCGATTAAATTATCGAATTTAAGCACAACAATTCAGAAGAACGGATACAAATTTTCTCGGCATCATTGCCGCATAGTCTACCACCGGTCACGTGGCAGGTGACGGGATTGGCGTCAATACTTGGTGTGACTTTTGGTTTGCTACGGGGTAGGCGAGGTGGTGGCGGATCTAGGGACATTGGGGATTGGCGAGGTCACGACGAGGCTGGGATGTGGAGACGGTAAGGTGACGACGATTTCGGTCATTTTTCTGGCGTTGTCATGGCTCGTTGCCAGTGACAGGCACCTCCGTTTTTCGGCCATGGGTGGGGCTCGGGAAAAGGGCCCGGCTATGATTTATAAATTGGGATTAAACTAGGGTTTTGAAAAAAATAAATCTGGCTTGACAAAATTACCCCTGATAGGTTTGCCTAGAACGTTAAGAATTTTGACGGAAATCTTTATTTATTGCGAATTTGAAATTATAGACCCTTCTGTGTAAAAAAATAAACTTGTTGACCCTTATGTGAGATTTCAAGGTACTTTCAGGGTACTGACGTGTATTTAACCCTTCAATTTTTATAGTTTGTGATGTCTTTTTATAAGCAAAGAAAAGAAGAGAAATGGATCTCTCCATTATTATAGTTTGTGAGGTTTTAGAAGCTAAGAAAAGAAGAGAAATGGAAAGAAAAGAGATCAAAGATTTGAATTTTTTTTCTCCTTAAAACTCTATCCAAAGTTGAGAACAAATGGAAAGAAGGAAAATAAAAGCTAACAGAAGATTTGGAATACTAATAGAACATTTATATCTTTTAACAAAAACTCAGGCCATATCCTAGAAGAATGGGCATTCTAGTACTAATAGTTCAAACTTTTGCTTGTATTCCTTTCCCTCTAACTCACAATCAATTCCAATAAGAAACTTACAATTTTTCCTTTTACTTTGTTTTTCTTTCTCTTCTCCCCCTTTCTCTACCTTTTTCCCAATCAAAACTCACAAACAAAATATGTAATTTAGCATGCTATCAAAGCTTTAATTATGCTCAGTATTAACTTTAGTTAATCCTGTTTGTATAGTTTTTTTTAAAAGGTTAAGAATCCTACTCTTAAAATTAAAGATGGGTTATATGACGTCCATAAAGACAAGGGAAACAAAACTTTGCATTGTTGATATCGCTTTTAGTTGCGCACAATTTGTTCTATTATACTTTTGTTAAGACCTTTAGAAACGAGTAAATATTTAATAGTTGTCTAATATCACATCATCAACTTACATGTTGTTAAACTACTATTAAAAATTTGACATCTAGACAACATGATCGGTTCGTGGGGTAAGTATTTAGATAGACAACTAGGTTGACTATAGTTAAGATTTGCTATTTAAGTGATTAGTATTCTCATTATTTTTATCATCTAGTCTAGATGGTAAATTTTAATGATAATTTAACACCACGTAAAATAAGCTTACGACATGTACTGCATGGACAGTACCTGTGAAAGAGTCACTTCCAAATGAAGTGGCTTGCAATACGAGAGTTCCTTTTTTTAAGTGCTGTCATGTCAACTAAATCATAGCATTTGGATAACACGAGATACTTGTCATTTCTACAGGTACGGCACACAAGGCAGAACAAACTCTCAAGTTCATTCCAAGAATGTCCAAAATTCAGATCCGTGACCTGCCCGAAGGAATCGTCGACCACCTAGAAATGCCAATTGCGCATGCACTCCGTGTTATGGGGTTAAATTTTCCAGAAGCAACCGCTGTTGTCCTGAATTCGTATGAAGAAATTGACTTGACCATCATAACCGATCTAAAAACAAAGTTAAAGAAGGTCCTCAGCGTCGGTCCGTCGACCTTAACGTTATCATAGCCTTCCAAACCAGACGAGAGTGGTTGCCTGCCATGGTTAGACAAGCATAAAGCGGCATCAGTTGCATACAGCAGCTTTGGTACCATACTCGTACCACCCCCAAGTGAACTTGCAGCACTGGCAGAAGCAATAGAAGCCAGTAGGATTCCATATCTTTGGTCTCTTTCGGACCACTCAAAGCGCCATCTGCCACAAGGGTTTGTGGAAAGGACAAGCACAAGAGGAATGATAGTTTCATGGGCGCCTCAGTTGCAAGTACTGGCACATACTTCAGTCGGCATCCACATAACTCATTCTGGCTGGAACTCTGTCTTGGAGAGTATTTCATATGCCGTGCCTATGATCTGCAGGCCATTCTTCGCGGACAATATGCTGAACTGTCGCATGGTTGAGGATGTATGGGAAATCGGTGTAAGAGTGGAGGATGGCATACTGACCAAAAGTGGAACAATGAAAGCCATACAACTTCTCTTGTCCGATGACAAGGGGAAAGAACTGAAAGAGAACATTAGGTTGCTCCAGAAGAGCGCAGTAAAAGCTGTGGAATCAAATGGTAGCTCAGCCAAGAACTTTGAGACTCTGGAAGACATAATTGGATTATGCCGTTGAGTAATATGATCAACTTATTTTTCTATATTTCGTGCGCCGGAGATGTGCATGACTGCTCGTTCTATGTCACATGCTTGTAACTTTAGTTTACTTATTATGCATTTGTGTGCCTGTGGAGCGTGTAAAATTAGTGAATAAAGCAGTGGGAGATTGGTGTTTTATTCTTGTTCTGTGTGGATAAGACTTGAATAGTGGGAAATATTATGAGCCCGCTCATGGCTATACTAACTAGTAGTTGAATAAAATTAATGCGACTGGAGAGAGAGAGAGTGTGAGAGAGAGAGAGAGAGAGAGAGAGAGAGAGAGAGAGAGTGAGAGAGAGATATGTCAAGTGCATCAAGACTAGTAGAAATTTATGATCCACGTGATGGCAACATCAGGACCCAGAGATTACGAGGGGTAAGCATAGATGGTGACAATCAGATTTTGAAAATTATTTTGAACATTTTGTCAATTAACTTCGCAATCGACTTTGTAATTCGTGTTTTGACGGTGCATCCACTAAATTCTCGAACTTCACAGATAATGAGGTAACATACAAAAGCTTTGAATTGGAGGTTTTTTTTTATTCTAGTCCAAAAGGTGGGGTTTACAAGCCGCGATGACATTATATATTTGAGACGTGATCTGCTGCTAGCTCGCGTTGGCAACCTAGTTTATTTGTCAATGATATTTGACTGCTTATTAGTGATGTATGGATGACCTAGATTAAATCTTCGCCCTCAAATGGTGCTAGATTAAAATTATGGGATGAACTCACCGGTTTTCGAAAAACCGGGCGGTTAGTTGACTTTGTGAATCTGAGATTTCTATCAAATATTTTGTCTTATCATCGAACTGCAGATTGATATGATCATCTTTACCATTTCTGATATCTCAGACCTCTATAAATAGGGCCCTTGGCCCTACATTTTCAAAGATCTCGACTTTTTCTTCCTTGAACTTTATACCATTTCTCCTTAGAAATGGTGTTTCATCTCTTAAACTAACCTTTCATATCTCTATATCTTAAAAGCCTAACGTGTTTAGTCGTATTTCTACACATTTTTATCACCAAAATGGCCTTTGAGATACTCCATATTACAATACAAGCTATCTTCCCCCCTTTTCCTGTTTTCCAAAATCAATGCATCCTTGCGCCAACTGTTTGCCATTTCTAATCGGCATAATATAATTGAACAAAAAACCTAACCGGTGCTTCTCTTACTCCAATCAACCTTGTAAGCTAATTGCCTGTATCCAAACCCAATGCACCCTAATAGTCCAACCGATGTTTTCAAAGCGAAGAGGAAGATACCAGCACATATCTACGTTTCAATCTCGTGAGTGTAATCGGAGTAGAGGAATTAAAGTAAAAGAATTGATAACGGGCAACACTAGTAACCAAGCAAAGGACACCAACATAACTGACCCGCTGCAATCGTGGACATCAACATTTATCTGTAACCTCTTCTGGTTTTCAGTCGGACAAAACATTCAGCCAACATAAATGTTCAAGTGCTCAATTACTTTGTGAACTGTGGCTTTCTCACAATCATCTTCGTCTTCCAGTAAATCAACTGTGTAGCATTGCCTCCCTCGTCTACGCTCTGGTAGGATTCTTGCACTTTGCATACCGACTTTCACCATCATTAAGTAGACTCAAAAGAGAGGAGGAGGCGTGTGGAACTTGGGCACCTCTCACTTCATTTTTCTTTCAGAACCTCAGGATAAAAGGGTCCATTTGATTCAATTCATGAATTAGCCCACTATGAGTAAAAAAAAAATTAAAAATTTTTTTTCTCCTCAACATGGCTATCCCCAAGAGCCACCACTAGCCTTTTCCTTGGCAAGCATTTACATTATGTTGTCGGTTCAATGAAAGATGACTGCCATTTCAATGCCATATTACTTGATGTTAGAACATATGTCAAAGCACCTATTTTGGCAAGGTACTTTCTTGCATGGCTCGTGTTTGATAAAACTCCTAACGAAGGTCCAAACCTTTAATTCTAATTATTATGTTTGCGCTGACGGTTCATCTTCTCTCTCACAACATAATGATTTACCATTCTACTCGCATTCGTGTCTTTACTTCAATATATGCTTTTATACTTGCACAAATGGACTTTCTTGATTACATGTTGATTGCATGTGTACAAATAGATAAAGCTCATTCGATGCACACAATACATTTTCCATCGATGGGTCCTGCAAACTGTAGTTGATTAACTTTTGTGTCTATGCTTTTGTCTTCATAATCTCAATTTCTTTTGTTAGTGCAATACCTAAGAAAACAAAATTGGGGGTACTAACCGAATCCCTAAGTAACTATTTTGGGTTGCATTGTTTTTAGCTATACAAGGATCATTTCTATATGCCTAATTAATTAGTGTTGGAGTACTAACGTGTATCTCATGTAATCTCCTTGTCATTTGTGTGTATGCTGCAGATTAACACTTTCGCTACGTCTATATGTGAGTAAGTTATATATGTTACGTTCAAGCTATGTTCCTATTGTAACGAGTACTTCTCTCATTCTAGATCCATTCTTCCTCTAAATTTATATATTTGTTGAAAAACTATGGATGTCTCATTTAATAAAATAATTGAAGGCAGTTGACTGTTTTGTTGAGTACACTTTTATATAAATCAGTAACTCATTGCTTAATAATATCTTGCTTTGATTTTGATTACAACACTTACAAGATTACTTTTCTCGTTATGCTCAACCATGTAACTTTGAATATGCATAGGCGATGCAAGGGATAACTTAATGACCACAATAGAACATAGTCTCAAGTATAAGAGACAAGCAACTATTCAGATGTAATAGAATAACGAGAGCTGCCTAAAGAAAAAGTTTCTAATTCGAGTGTCCCATAATTTCAGTTTCAAATTGGGGTGGGGGTGGGTGGGTGTGTGTGTGGGATAGAGAGACAGAGTAGACAGCTATTACGGAATCGATACAAAGAACAATCTATAGATATGATTTTTACTTACGACTTTCTAATTTGCCTGAGAAACCTATATGCTGACTCTTGAGGTTGGAGTGCTCGAATGAAGCTTTTCGAGCTCACTAGATCGAGAGCACTAATAATTTCCAAGATGGTCATGACAATAACTATATCATCATTTTTTGGGTATTTTAGATCAGTGACATGGTGTGCATGTGAAAAAATAAGAAAATATCAGATTTTTGGGAATTAAATTTACATAGAGTCGTAAATCTAGGGTGACGGTGTTGCAAAAAAAGGCACTAACATTGTGACGATTCCATTGGGATAAAGAAGAATCACACTTAAGATAACAGCCAACAAGAACAATTGGTCTTGTTCAACATAACTCATTGGTTACATCGTGCTCATTACTCATCAGTTGCATATGTGAGAGGAGAGGGTATGAATTTGTCAGTGGTAGGTCTAGAGAGAGAAGAAGACGAAGAAGAAGAAGAAGAAGAAGAAGGAGGAGAAGAAGTAGAAGAAGAAGAATTGACAAGGTAGGGATCTATTTTTTGTTGATTAGGTATTAGTTGATTTACTTAGCAACAATACATGAGATGTGAAAATCGTTGAGAATGTCACCTTAAAGAAAAAGCAAACTTATGAAATAATCATTCGAAAAATCTGTCCTTTTAACTTAAGTTGACGGGATTGTTTACATTGCTACATGCCATGCGCACTAAGCGAATTGCATTCGTGCGCATAACCATGGACTTCAAAGAAGCTTGTTTGAACTTTGAAGGTCTAAGACTCTCATTCCAACAACTTAGAAGGAAACCTAGTTCCTCTAGAATTGGAGTAGTCAATCACATTGGCATATTCCTAGATTCAAAATGGAAAGGTGTGAGCAACTTTGAAACGTTGAAAGCACTTTTTGAATGCAAGATATTTTTAATCGTTTCGGTAACATCTGAAATACGTTTTTAGTTGGGTTGATTGCCATAACTGATGCATTGTTTGTCTAGGTTATGCATTCTTGTGAATCTTTGTTGTCAAATTTGTGATGTTTGACCATGAAAGGTAAGAGCAATTTTGTTTTTGAAGTGGACTCTTATAGAGAAAAGATCTTCATGCAGTTGTTGCTGAAGATATGCTCATTGTAATGACACTATATGTTGTTTGCGTGCATATTTTTGTTCTAGAGTTGCCCAGTTGAGTTCATTTAATGGAGTACACTTTTAAAAAGATTACGCTGAATGCTGGAATATATTTGCTAAATAGATTTATGATCCCTAGAAATGGAGTTTGGCAGGATATAAATCCTATTGATTAAACTGTTGAGGCAAATTGGTAAAAGACACAATTTACTTAGGAAGTTTGTGGCTTTTCTTTCTTGATCTTGATAAGTTGCTGAATCTGCTTTACAATTAAGGCGTATTGGACGATGTCAGATCGATTTTTAAAGGAGCAGGGGAAGGAAAAGTGAAGTGAAGCACTCCCTTTAAAGATTGAAAAGTCTTCAAGGAGCAATTGCCACGTCAAAAGAGTTGAATTTTGGACTATGGTGTGAAACAACCTACTCTTGAGGACTTTTTCCCTTTTTTGTTTGCTAGCCCTTTGAATGGTTAGGTTCTTAAATGCTGGCTCCAATATTTTATGTACGATGAAAATTATCTTTTTACTGTTTCTTCCTAGGTGACCTTAATGATGAAGCATCATTGATTTATCTCTTTTTTGTACATAAAAGAGAAACCGAGATCAAGTTCACCTTATGTTAGTTGCCTAATGCCACTCTAATGCCTTTTGAAACAAGATATCATTTTCATGAGAATGTAGACAATCTATATAAAATGAAAAGCGGCTTGCTATCTTACACGAGACACGCGAGCTCTTATTAGTGTTCCGCGAAGTAAAAGAGAATACTAATTGACGAACAAGCCACGTGCTATGCACTTGAGGAACAACTATTTACTTAAAAGAGTCTCTAATCTCTTACATCATGGATCTTTTGCATAGCATTCCCATGTCCTCTAAACAAGCACGCTCGCGAGGTATACTCTACATTTTTCTATTCTAGTTTAGAAGTTAAGAAGTGTTCCCAATTCCCGCGATCACATTTCATTTCTAAGACCAAGACTCAAATGTAGGTCGTGTCCCGTAGGTAGGGGTGAGTACGGTTCGGTTGGTTCGGTTTGGAGGTTGAATACCAAACCGAACCGACCAACCTCGGTTTGGAAAAAAAAAAAACCGAACCGTAGTTGCACGGTTCGGTTTCTGCGGGTTGAATAGTTCGGTTTGGATGGTTTAATCGGTTTGAGCCAAACTCAATTTGAGGCAACTTTAGACCCAAAAATTAATAACTTATACATACTAATAAGCTCCAAAAAAACTAAATTCTTTTATCATAATTAATAGCACTTAGTGAGATGTAGGTGGCAAGTGAAAAATGTCTGTTAAGGAATTTAGGGTTAATCCCATTTTATATGAGTGCTTAGATAACTTGGGTTAATAAAAAATAACTAGGATTAGATTAAAAAATATATATGTTATATTTTATACGGTTGGTTTGGTTTATACAGTTTCAAAAAAATTCCGACCGAACCGACCGAACCGAATGTACGGTTTGGAAAAAAAAAACCAAATCGATTGATTTTTAGATCGGTTTGGAAATTGACGGATTGGTTGGTTTGGTTTCAACGGTTTAAATGCTCACCCCTATGGGCCGTAGGATAGGGTCTAGTTACGATGGTTTTGATTTTGGTTAGTCCGGTCATATTCGTTCGCCATTCGATCCCCAATGTCGAGTTCAAGCAAATATCAAAGAATTAAACTTTGGGTTTATATCATGCATATTTATGTGGTATCTACAGTTATTAAAGGCGTAGGTGCACCTAAGGCACAAAGGGTTGCTGGAGCCTAGGCACAAGGCGTAAGGCGCATGCACGCGCCTTTTCAAACTGAGGCGCAAAATAAAAATAAATAGATATTAGTGTATTAAACCAATAAAATCACGTAAAAAAATTTAGAACATGTCAATTTAACAAATTTTCAACACTAGAAAAAATTTCAAATCCAATAATAAGTAGTTCTAAGTGAATATGTTGACAACATCATCCTCATCATCAGTGAGGGATAAGACAACAATGTTTTCTTCAGAAGGGAATCATAGGCTCCAAGTTCGGTAGAGATTCGTCATTAATTTCATCTTCTTTGTTTACAAGATGAACTGAAGGATTAAATTTACTTAAAAGATAGTAATAATTGGGAACGGGGCGCTAGCACAATTAACAATAATAAAAGAATCGATTGATTTGGGATTTGGGGATTTAGGTTTTTTTTGTGATTTAGATATTGATTTATTATGTTATGAAACAAAGAATAAAAAATAATGAACGGTTGAGATGATGTCACGATGCAAAAATAAAAAGTTAGCATTTTTGGGCTTTTTTTTTTCCGCCTCCGCCACCGCCTTGCGCCTTCGAGCGTGCGCCTAGCCCTAAGCGAGGCGCAGGGATTGCGCCCTGTGCCTAGGCGCGCCTTTGATAACACTGGTTGTACCTATTTAAAAATGCCAAAAACCAATTAAAATGAAGTGGAGATCAAAAGGGTATGGCGGGTGCTTAACACATTCCCACTGTATAGCTTAGTCTCCGAACCCATTTCCCTGATCTCAATAGATTAGTAGTCCTTTGGTCACTTTTAGATTAATTTTTCGGGTTTTTTTTTTAATAATATTTTTCATTGTTTAATTAAATAAGATGGCGGCTCGTAAAATCTCCCTTCCAAGAATTTTCTCGAGGTGATTTGCCACAAGTATATTTGAGCAACGAGTAAGTAAAGAGGCAGGAAAACAAAATAAAGCTAAATTCCCGAAAGAGGATTTAGCACAGAGAAAAGGAAACTAAGGAAGGGAATGTATGAAAGGCTAAAGGTTTAGAATAAATAGTACCTTGGGATATGGCTCGCCTAGACTGCTCAATGGAAAGTTGGGATGATCCACGGTGTGAAAAGACAGGAAGAAGGATTACTGATTGAAAATGGGATAGAAATGGTATAGCAATGGAGTGTTCTCTCTCGTACAATGTCTTCAGAATTTTTCTCTCCAAGCAGAAGTCAGTGGAAGAAGTCCCCTTTCCTATGGCCCTAGTGATCTATTTTTTAAGGTCTGATGCTGTGAAAATAATAAAGTAGACTTTTTCGTGTATATCCTTCTAAAAAGAGCAATAAGTAATCCAAATTGTCCAAAAATGCTTCTTGAGTGTCACTTGGGCGAACCCTATAGACTTAAATTTATTAACGATAGACCCAAGACGACGATTGGTCGAGGAAAAATGTTAGACTCTAATGTTTGAGGACTTAAATAGGTGCCTGAACGCTGAATGTTAACGAAATCCCATTATTGATAAGTGTTCTTCTCAACTCCCTACAATTTACTGCTTGTGTCACATATAGAAGACGATTGTGTGGATAAGGGAGCTGGCAATCTCCTCCCGTGAAAGTGGCTAGTAGTCAAATTCCTGGCTAATCTCTTCAAGTGACTAGACTCTTATATACAAGGCTCCTGGAATTTTCGGCCGTCATTAGAATTTCTTCAGTAGCTGGCATACTTGCCGTAGGTGGGAATGCTTGCTGATCAAAGACCCATTTAAACCATAGATACTCTTTTACTCTTGATGCCGCAGTATCTGACAAGCTTGCTTGGTCAGGACCTGCTTGACTAATAGGTCTCTCACCTAAAAGCCTTTCTACTATTAAAACTTCTTCTTCAATCAAATTGATTGCATTCCCAATCGGAAAACTTCTTGAAAAAGAGGATTTTACGAGTCGTCATCTTATTTAATTAGGAAAAAATAGTAAAAATAAGAAAAACTCTAGAAATGACTCAAAAGTGTCCAAAGGAGGAATAATCTATTAAAAATCTGGAGAGGGGCTTGGGGACTAAGTTGCGTAACAGGAACGTGTTAGGCACCCGCCACGCCATTTCTGTCTCTACCTCAATTCTATTGGTTATTGGCCTTAAAAACATGTAACACGCAAAATGCAATAAAACTTACCTTAAGCTGATTTTTATATTTTTGGTTTGAACTTGACATCAGGAGTCGAATTGCCTACGTATCCGGTTGGATTAACCGGAATCAAAACTACCGTATGGTTCGACTCTAGTCCTACGGTAGGTAATCTACATTTTGAGCCTAAACGTAGACAGACAAATTGAAAAAACTTATTGCGTTTTTTAATAGAAATATGACTACGGGATAGGGAGATAACTCTAAATTGATTTCTACACTAAAAAGCTAATAAAGATATCTCTTGAAGTAGCTTGTCGCGAAGGCTGGGAAATGCTCTTCGAATGATCCACGATGCAAAGAGTAAAAGGACTTTTTAAAATGAATATGAATGGCTAAGATTTTTCAGAGACAGCGTACCACTTCACGAAGAAATGATACAAGCTCTAAAGAGAATAAGTTTTCTGGACCAATACCTGTGAAAATGAAAGGCGAAGGGCCTTTTTTATAGAGCTCAAGGTCACAAAATCTGATAAAATTGGCTATGCCGATCTACAAGGATGGAGATAAGTCAGAATATTAGATAAAATCCTAGATTGACAAAAGTCAATTAACCGACTGGTTAGTCCAAAATCGGCCGGTTCATCCCATAATTAAAAAATATTTTTTTCGAATTTTGAGACATTATCCGACTCTAATTTCACATACGGAATATGATACTTGGGGTGGCCAAAAAAGCTGACCCGCCACCCAGACCAGTACTCTGTGTAGGTCGAACTCCAGAATTCCATGATGGTCTTAATCTATTACTATGAGCTAATCGAACGCCTACACTTTGCGCTCCTCTCAAACCCATTTTTTGCCTTAGTCGAATCCCATTACTCTGTCCATGTCTATATCCCTAAGCTGATGCGGGCTTGAGTCCCTGATTCTGCCCTATCTTGGGGCTTTACACTACAAGAAACAGGGTCTTTAGCGACCGTATTTTAAGGCGGTCGCTAAAACTTAATTTAGCGACCGATTCAGCGACCGCTATTTGTGGCGGTCGCTAAATCTAGTCAAAATCTTACGGGGTCAAAAAAAAAATTTGGTGACTAATTTAGCGACTGCGTCGTCGGTCGCTAAATGTTAAGTAATAATTCCCCCGTCAGCCCTTCTCTGTCTCTTTCTTCTGCTGTGCGTTCAATCCCATATTTCTACTTTGCATCAAATTTTCACCGCCATAGACCACCGTAACCCTCGCCGCCGAAGACCAATCTCTGCAACCGCGCCCACTCCGGCAACCCCTTCTTGCCAAAAACTAGTCGGCAAACCCATGACGCCGCAAAGCCACCTTGCCGCCACTGTTGCCGGCTGTACCACCGCCAAGCCCACGCACGCCACTGCCAGGTGTGTAGGTTTAAGTTTCAATTTATCTGATTTATGTTTCAATGTTTCTGATTTAGGTTTTTTTTGTGATTTGGCTTTTGCACATTTCTGATTTAGGTTAATTAGGTTCAGATTTTGCATGATTTTCTTCAATCCAACTGATTTGTGTTGTTTTTTGTTCTGGGTCTTGGTGGGTGGTCTGTGGTAATGGGTTTGGTTGTTTTGTCCTTGGGTGTGGCTGGTTTTGTTAGATGTGAGGTTTTCTTAGCCAGAAGTGAATTGGGTTTTGTTGAATATGAGGTTTTGGAGGTGGAATTAAGCTTCTTGAGCTGGGTTTTCGAAACGGGTGCTTGTTGGGTTGAATCTGTGGTGGGTTTAATAAGTTTCGTTTTGTTCTTGGTTGAGGTAGGGGTGACAGTGGTGAGCTTGATGCTTTTGGTTGATATGCTGGCGGATTTGATGAGTTTGTTTTGGTTTTTCAATGAACTTGTAATGGTGGGTTGAATCAGTGGTTTGGTTTTTCAATGAACTTGGATTCACATTTTGCAAAGTCGGACATTTCTTAATTCATGGAGGAGTTATGTTCTGGTGTTGGAAGCATTCCACTGCATATGGTTTAAATTGCAATTGCAAGCCATTTAAGTCAATGCTAATAAGCAATTAAAATGCAAGCCATTTAAGTCTGATACCTTTTCTTAGGATTTATAGTATTAGAAAATGGTTTTATGTACAAAAGCTCCTACAGATAGATGTTTCTTCTATGCTAATAAGAAAAGGGATGGGAAAATAATCATGTAGTCACTTGGGATCCAAAAGTTTTGCTAATTGCCAACTAATCTGAAAATATAGAAATATTTAGAAATGGGTGCAATTTGATTATATGGGTCATTGTTCATCTAATTTTTTTCCTCTCACAGGTACCAAACCCTCTTCTCTTTCCTTCTCTCTCTCCCCTCTAGAACTACTCTCCTTCTCTCTCTATGGACTGAATTGGGCAACCCAGAATCTGAGTAGTGCTTAAATTTGTATCTATAGTATGGTATTAATGCATTTGATTAGGTTCCGTATATAAATTGCAGTATGTGGACTCATATGTGATTTGGAGTTGACTAGGTATTATTGATTTACTAATTTAGTAGAGCTTTGGAAACATAACACTAGCATTGTGCGTTCGTGGTCTACGGTTTTGGTTTGCTGTCACAGATCGATGACTAAGAACAATTGGTAAGTTTTGAGAAGTTACTGGTTAGTGGTTAAACTAGAAATTGACCGAGTTATGAATCTTGAGATTTGATTGCTACTATTGCATTTGGATTTTAATTTATAATCAGCACTGTGTGGACTCGTGTTTGATTGAGTTGACTAAGTATTGGGTTTATAGCAGATGGGAAGGGGAAGGAAGGTTGGGTCATCTGGGTTTATTCATGTATGTATATAGGACTTGCCATCAAGTTTCTCTCTAGAAATATAACATAACAATACATTTGCTCCATGCTACTTGCTTTCTTTATCATATTCCAACAGTTTGCAACATTACCATCTCATAATTTCCTTTATTGGTCCTTTGTTGTGTCACTACCCTTGTAAATTTCTTGATAAGGTTTGAAACCTTTTCAATTTTATTTAACAGCTAAAAATGGTACTCATGAGTAAAATCAATAGTTATCTTTCCAAGATTAAAAAAGTAAAGCTCTGGCCAGCACATATAGTGAGAAATTGATGAGACTTCCATGTGCTCTTGCTATCTGGTAAACTAAATTGCCACATGGGTGCAAGCTTTGTAGCCTTGATAAGGGACCAGAAATGAATACATGGAGTAAATAATTCGTACCTTGAGGAAAATGATCTCTTGATGAGATGGGGGAAAGAAAATTTTGACCCCCCAGGTCATGAACATCAAGAATAATGGGCTAGATAACTTGCAAGACCTTCTTAAATATCCAGCACCTGCTTTGGTACTTCATGGCTCCGTATGACTGCGTTAGGATGCCTTGTTTAGTCCAGACACATTGCTACCATATCTTTAAGACTGTTCTTTTTCTTAGTCGGGGCGACTATTTCATCACTAGTAACAGCATTCTGTTGTTGTTCTCTAAATTCATGGGAATATGCCATATTCTCAGTAATTAATTCAACCTTTTTCTCATGAAGAGGGATCTTCAGTAATGGATGATGCGGAGAAAGCGCGAACGCAGTATCTGTGTCTGTGCGACGGATGATGCGGAGGAAGCGCACTTCAACACGAGGTTTGATGTGCGCCTTCAGATGATGATCCATGGCGGTTATCTCTTGCCCGGGCCCAAACTTCAGCTAATACAAATTTTCTCAAGTACTTATGTATTTTGGTCGTTCTATATGTGATCTTGATTTGATATATGATGTTGAATCATTTGCATGGCTTTGTGCAGGGCGATACTGATCCTAGTGCCGGTGACCCCCAGGGCAATGAGGATGTGGTTAGATCGAACGTACCTTCATCGAGGAATGAAGAAGATGATGACGGGGTTGGTCGTTCTCCGTACTAGTGATCTTGACAGGGGTTGGGTTTATTGGGTTAATGTATTGACTGTTTTATTGTTTTTAATTGATCATAGGTACTTAACTGTATGAATTATATTTTATTTTAATGCATATGTTTATCTATATTTTGATAAATGCGACACGTTATTTGAATGAATGCGGGACAGGGGGTTGAAACGGTTTTGAATGAATGCATTGAAAGCTCCGAGGTTAAATCGGTTTTTGGATTGGTAGTGCATTGGATGTGAATAGATATTGGTATTGCGATAGGTTTTGGACAGGCTATTTGGCCTGCAAATATTTTTTTTTTCAAAATTAGATTTAGCGACCGCTATGTGCGGTCATTAAATTACTGCGCATAGCGGTTGCTAAATAAATATTTCAAAATAAAAAAAAACAAAAAATATTAAAAAATTAGCGACTGCCCATGGAGGTCGCTAAATCGGTCGCAAAAGATAATAATATTAAAATAAAAAATAAAAAATATTAAAATTTTAAATTTTTAAAAAGTATTCAGCGACCGCAACAGCGGTCGCTAAATATAGTCAACGCGGTCGCTAAAGTTAGCGACCGTATCTAGATATCGGTCGCTAAAATTTAGCGACCTGGGCTATAACGACCGCTTTTCTGCGGTCACTAAACACCTTTAGCGACCGCCGAGAGGCCTTTAGCGACCGTGGAGCGCGGTCGCTAAAGACCAGAATTCTTGTAGTGTTAAGCACCCTGCTGTGCCGAATGTAAAAATTGCTGACGCCTGTTAGCTCTTACAAATCTGCCCTGGGAAGACTCTTGCCTATCTTTCTTCTGTCCACCCTATGTTTGCTCATACCTTCTTCTATTATAAGACTTGGTTTGCTCGTTAATCGAGCTGAGATCACAAGCCAAGTAAAGACTTTCCATATAGCTCGTCAATCAAGCTAAGATCACTCCATCTCTCAGTCCAGGGCTAAGCCACAACTCATACTTCTGGCATCTATTTGCCTCAGTCAGTAACATCCTTACGGCAAGTCTAGCGAGACGACAAAATCCTCATTTCAAATTCTTCTATCGATTCCCGACTTGCTTGCATCACATTGGCAATTTCCCATAACATCTGTTCATGAAATCTCGTAAAAATCACGGTCGAAAATTAATTCCCTAAACCATTCGCAAGTGATCCCATCCAGCTATTGACGAGTCAAACTCCCATCTACCATTTTCCACCATTGATCAGCCTAACCCCAGTTTATGGACAACAAATTCAATCTTTAGTTTTCACTACAATGAATTGCATAAAAAAAAAATATTCCTCAATTTCGTTAATCCAGTTCTCTGCCTACATAGGGTCCAATGACCCTCTAAAGCTAGTAGCATTTTGTTTGTTAAATTCACCCAGAGTACTCTCGTCTTGAGGTCGTACCTATGATTGAACCGGATTATGTATTCCTCGCAACTGGTTAGACAGATTCTGTGTTATCAAGTTAGAACCTAGTTCATAGTGTTCGGAACTATAACTAATGATTCTGGATTCCGCTGTTCCCCACTATTAGGTAGAGGTGCCTCTCTACAATCATAAAAATCTCCATATAGCACATTTCCCAATCTAAGGATTGTTTATCAGATCCTTCCGATGCCGGGGAAATGATCCCTACTCATCCTATATAAAACCTATTGGAATTTCATCTATCGGGGACCTCCTAGCCCTCCGTACTATATCCACTGCCAGTGCTATGAGTGCAAGCCATACAGGTACAATGAACAATTATCAGAGTTTATATTAACGCTTGTCTAAAGAACAACACAATTAAAAGTTAAAGGCAGACTTCTTAACGCTACCATCATCTTACCCCACTCTCATTAACCGAAATAAAATTATATAAAATCATATTACCTATACTATGTGGTTCCGTGCATACATAATCATATACGTATACTCTTAATACCACAAGATCGAACTGCTCTAATGCCAACTGTAACATTCCGAAAATCTGGAGCTACATTACCCTGAACTCCCGGAGTATTAACCTATCACCTCATATCAAACCTGTCAAATCATGTTTACTGCCACATACTTCCAAGCATCTAACTAGACATCAACTTAAACTCCTCAAAATACATGATAAAAAAACTGCTAAACTTAGATTATTATAACCTAGGTTGTTTACAACTCAAGTTCTTATAGAACGAGTAAACAGTATCGACCCATGCAGGGGTCTCACTATGCAGTAACGATGGGCTCACCAGAATCTCAAGCAGACTCTAAACCCATTCCCAAGCATTCTACGACTGATCATTACCTGTAGATGCTTTGAAGTAAGTGGTAGTCTGATCAATTCCAAAACGAACATAGATAGTCATAAACATATACCAAAAACGACCAACGACATTCAAAGACAGACACCAAAACAAACATTAACCATCATCCCAGTTTCCAAAACGAACATTAACAATCGTAACCAAATACCAAAATGATCATTTGAACATCATTTTCACAGCCATCATTGTAAAATACAATGATGATTTTCCCAAAGGATTTCAAAACCAACACAAATACTTCAAAGGGCAATAGGGGAAGGGTTTTAGACAGTAAAAAATAGTTTGATCATAATATGGGAAGGGGTTTCACTCAATCCCCTTGAATCAGTTACCAAGATATTCATTTGAACATCATTCTCAAAACAATCATTGTAAGATACAATGTAAACAATTTCAAAGATGTTGATCCTCGGTAGAAGCAATATCATTCAGGCAATGCATAGAAAGTGTACATATGCATGATGTACGATAAGTAGACCTTCTCATTAAGGTACTAGCCCTGCATAATTACGCAGGTTCAGACCCCTTATAATGCCTCCCCACATAACATATTCCCAGGCCAACACATATACAACAGTCATAGAATTAACAAGAAATTCACTGCTTAACATGCAATAAAATGAGCACCAAGATAAATACAAATAACAGGAACAATTAAGGTTTTAATAACAATTAAACATGCTAACACTTCAACAGAATAATTCAAATAGCAAGAATAATTACAAACCGTTATCAAATTTAAGCACAATAATTCAACACAAGAATTGTTACAAACAAATAGCAAGAACGATTACGGACAATTATCGAATTTAGGCCCAACAATTTAGGAGAACGAATACAAACAATTATTGACTTTTCTCTGCACGTGATACAAGGTGAGCATGATAAGATTTCCAAACAAGCGATTGAGGTTCAATAGAAGGGTTTGCTTGGCAATAACATTATGATATCAGAGGCATATCTTAGTGTTTGACAATAGTTATAAGCATCGAAAGAATACTTACAAACACCAGATATCAAAATTAGGGGTCGGACTGAAGTCCTTATCCAGGGTTCACCGAGATCTGAAGCTAAGTTAGTCTAACCGGAAAGTCTGTTTCTTTAATCTAAACGGAACAATGCAATCATCAGTCTATAGTATATACTACGATATTATGACTTTAATACTGACTCATGCATACACCCAGAATGCCCCCCCCCCCCTCACCGAGTATGTAAAATTAAAAAAATGCCCCTTATGTGTAAAATTATTAAAAACATATCTCTCATACTTAAATCACCAAAACAGCATTTCCGTAAATGGAATCACTAAAATACCATCACCTTATTATTATAATTCCATGACTGTTCTTCTTTTATTAATTCCATGACTGTTCTTCTTTTATTTTTCTTTTGTTTTTCTCTCGAATTTATCTTTTTTCCCCTTCTTTTGTTTTCCATTTTATCCATTTCATTATCTTATTATTATAATTCATTAGTCACCACATAAAAGAGTTGGAGGTGGTAATTATACAAGACATGGGTTCTAAAGTATTGACACAAAATGCCATTTTTCAAGATTTGCAAAATTGCCCCCAAACTTTGTGTAATTACATTTAGGCCCCAAAAGCTTTCAAAATTATAATTTTTGCCCAAAAAAGATTTCTAATCTTTAATAATTTAACACTAACCCTAGATATTACCAAAATATGTATAAATACCACTCATTACATTACTTTTCATCTAAAAATAATAATTTACAGTTTAGTCGCCCAAAAGTTTCCCATATTTACAAATGCCCCCAAAAACTTTACAAAATTATATTTTGATCCCAAAATTATTTTAATGTTCCATAATCTACTAATACCCGAGCATTGCTCAAAATTAATGCCCATTTATTTATTTCAGGTCACAAATAGTTACTTTAATCCTCAATTTCCTCAATTTTGCCTCCATAGGGTCCAATGACCCTCTAAAGCTAGTCGCATTTTTTTTAAATTCACCTAGAGTACTGTCGTCTTGAGGACGTACTTGTGGTTGAACCGGATTTTTTATTCCTTGCTACTGGTTAGCCAAATTTTGTGTCGTCAAATCAGAATCTGGTTCATAGTGTTCAGAACTGCAACCATCGATTCTGGATTCTGCTATTCCCCTCTATTAGGTAGATGTGCCTCTCTACAATCATAAAAACCTCCATATAGCACACTTCCCAATCTAAGGATTGTTTATCAGGTCCTTCCAATGCTGAGGAAAGGATCCCTGCTCATCCTATACAAACCTGTTGGAATCTCATCTAACAGGGACCTCATGACCATCCGTACTATCTCCACTGCCAGTGTTATGAGTGCGAGCCATACTGGTACAATGAACAGTTATCAGAGTTTATATTATCGGGTGTTTAAAGAACAACATATGTAACATCCTGGATTTTCCAGAATGTTAAACACTCGATCGATCAATGACACTAAGACAATGATGACCACATAACCAAATGGCGAGTCATCATCAGAGCAACTAAACCTTTAATCAAACCATATTCTCAGTTGAGTGTCATAAATGATGCATCAAACTAAGTCCAAAAATTCTTAAATAATAATCATTACCCGCACAGGGGTTCTAACGATAATTACTAAGACCAAATCTCTTCCTTTTCTTCGCTCACTCTGCTCTAATCCTTATTCGAGCAACTTAATGCTGACTGTCACCTGCGGAAAAGAAGTCAAAGGAGAGTGAGCTTTTGAGAGCCCCGTAAGGTCGATCAAAGATTTAAACAACAAAAATGATTTAGATGATTTTACATTTAAAACCTAATAACAACTTTAACACGGAGAAACATAACGATTCAAATGATTTTCTATATACAATCCAATAATAATTTTAAAACGGGTTCCGAAGAAAACCACAGTATTTCAATATAAACATATGGATGAGTATTAACTCAATTCCTTGAATCAATAATTATTTCAAAATATTTCAGATGCAGTAAAAAAGAAACAGGAAAATATTGAACATGAGCAATACAATATAGCAAAGTCACCCCGACAGTGCTCGATACGATTTACATATGCATATGTACACTGACTAGTCCATTTAGGCACTAGTTTAACCCAACCAACATACCATCATTATAACTCCCCGATTACTAACTCATGTCAACATTGAGAAGCAATAAATAGAATTGAACATATTTTACGATGATTGAGTCAATAAACAGATAAGTATGAATCAGAATTTCAAACGATCGCTAAACGGCTCAAATTAGGGTTTCACGGGCATATCCAAATATTTTCATGGAAATTTTAATAAAATTACTATAATTTATACCATATAGAAATTACTATAATTTGTTTCAGAACATTTTCATGGTTTAAAGTCTCCAAAAGAATTTTACGAATCTGAATTTACAGAAAATATTAAAAATACATATGATTTCGAAATATTGTAAAAATTTACCAGAAATTCTATTATAGACTAAGGTATTGTAATTTAAATTTTTACATGCTAATGATAAGCGTGCACTGATCTATACACGTGTCGACTTAACGTTAACCCGATATCCACTAACTGCATACCCAAAACCCATTTCCCTTTTTCTACTCTGTCAATCACCCTATATGTACATAAGTATACTCACTCTCTACAGACCCCACGACACCCACACATATACACACTAATTGCACCCACGTATACACACATCATCACACCCACATCTTCCATGATTGTAAATACACCATCTGAAATACAATTTCCATCTTCTTCTCTATATGTTTCTATCTTACTCTTCTTCTAATGTAATGTAACAATCTGTGTACTAAGCACACACAGAAACACGCTTGGCACTCCTTTCCCTTTCCCATCTCACTACACACTCAAATGCACCCTCACATCTCACATGCACCTTCAAATGCACCCTGATTTACACCTACCCACGCACACCCAAAACACACAGTACACTCCACACAATACACACACACAGCACACGACACTCAACTCACACGCACGGGGCTGCCGTTTTCGACAGTCTCACTATGCTCACAGTATACTCAAATGCACGCACACATCACACACTCAAACACACTCTCACACACAATAACACTCACATACACACGACCCAGCTGCACCCAAACAAACATATACTCACGCACATACTTTCACGCAACCTACACACACCAAAACACACGCACAGCTTACACCACTCACACCCAACCTACGGCTGCAAATCTTCATCTCCTCCATACTTCTCTCATACACACCCTTGAGCCCACACAGTCACACACTCATGCGTAACCTTCCCACTGCCTCATGGTAGCCTTGCCCTTGAACCCACTGCCTCAAGGCAGTGGTGTCTTTTTTTTTTTCTTTCCTGCTCTACCCATAGCCTGTTATGACCCCCTCTTTTCATACACAATTGGGTTAAGACACATACATGAAGAATACATTCAACTACCCGTGCTACACCCCTTCTTCTTCCCTTGTTCGTTTCTCTCTCACAGATGCACACATGCACTCCCACGCAAGGCGGTAATCTACTACTTTCACGTTACAAGCGCATTCAACACCCACTTGGACACAGCCTTCTCACGGCTGTCCACCCTCTCACTCTCTCTATACAACAGCCATTCGCTGGCTGTTTTTCTCAAGCCCCTATATACCCCTGCTCATGGGCACCCACTCACAGCCACCATGGCTGTAACTTCTCAACACAACCCATAGCCATGCCCATCAATCTGCCCTAGATTTGTCATGACCATAAACTTACACATAAACTCATATATTCATCCAGTTTTCACCCTAACGACAGATATCCCTTTTTCTTTTCTTCAATATGTAAACCATAAATGAATATAGAGAAAAAGGTAAAGAACTTACCGAAAAACTCGCCGGAAGGATCCCTCCGATCTCGTCCCTTCTTCTCTCTCTTAATCTCTTTCTTCTCTCTCGAAAGATCACGTTTCAGATGGGAAAAGGAGGTGTTTTTGACGGCTCTCTATCATAATATATATATATATAACCTAGCTTGGTACATAACCAAAAAGCCCCCTCGAATCTTCTTTAGTTATTCTAATTTAAACCGCAACTTTCTATTATTACATACAGGTCCAAAATAAATTATTCACCATAAATTAATTTATTAGAAAAAAGTTAACAGGCCGTTATGTAGTCCCGCTTCACTAATCGTCGCTAAAAGTGGCTACAAAAATATCAACGCTAACTAAAAGAAAATTCGTCGCTAAAACTTTCTAAACATATCATTAACGCTAATCATCGCTGAAAACCCAAATCGATATGTCCTATAACTGCTATCATTAAGCTATTACTTATGTTTTTTTAAAAAAAAAAATTTGTCGCTAAAGGTCGCTACTTAAAATAACGGTGCTAACTAAAAGTTCCGTCGCTAAAATTTCTAATTAACAAAAGGGTTAATTACAAAACTGTCCCATGTAGTTTACACATTTTTGCACTTTGCCCCTCGTGTTTACAATTTTTGCAATAATGTACCTTGAGGTTGATAAAACCATTGCAAACAGCTCCAAAAACGGACGGCCGTTCATATTCAGCCGTTAATGAGCCACGTGGACAGCACACCCAATTTTCTCATGGGTATATCGGTTATTTCTGATCCCAATCCCTCTGAAAACCTAAACCTCCATTACTTTCTTCTCTCTCTTCCTCTCATAGAACCCTAAATTTGATGTTAAAACAAACATCACCTGAACTAGGGAGTTTGACATATGTAGAATCTATGTAAGCTCAAGGAAGAACCTCTCCATCGTATGCCTTCCAGTCCGGGCTGAGGTAGACGAATCTGCCGCCGTGGAAGAACACGACGACTGGGAGCTTGCCAGTGGCGGTGGGGACGTAGACGTAGAACCAGAGGCCGCGAGACGGTTCGACGACGACGTCGAAGGACTTGACATCGTTGACGAGGTTGGGGGTCGGCAGGCTCTTGAGAAGCCGATGAAGCATGATTCTTCTCAGTCTGTCACGAGACAATCTAGTGTCAAGTACTGAAAGCCTGTGAGAGGAAAAGAAACGCGAGTTGAATTGCCAATTGAATGAGGCAATCAAGAAAGAGAGAACGATGTGACTTATGGAATCGGTGATGCCGGCCCCAGTCAAAGTGGTCCTCAGTCGTGTCAGATGGATGTGAATGATGATGAGAGCAGGAACATCGAGACGGGTCGACGGCGACGTCGAAGGACTTGACGCCGTTGACGGGGTTGGGGGTCGGCGGTCTTTTGAAGTCGAGCATGCTGAGGAGGCGGCGGTTCACGGTGCCGTTGCAGCGGCGGGAGGCGTCGATCACGGTGGAGATCAGTGTAAAGGCAACGCGCGTCTTCCATGGAAGAGAGAGCGACGTCGTCGATTCTTCCATGAGAAATGCACTACAAAAGTGGCAGAGAAAGTATGTTTCGATGGAACCAAAGAGCAAGAGCTCAAGGAGCAAGGTTGGTGGTAAGGTCTTCCATATGTAGAATCTATGTTCTGGTTCCATCGAAACATACTCTCTCTTTATTTCCAATCCCAATCTTTCTAATTCAGGTTCTAGGAGAGGAAGAGAGAGAAGAAAGTAATGAAGGTTTAGGGTTTTCAGAGGGATTGGGATCGGAAATTACCGATATACCCGTGAGAAAATCGGGTGTGCTGTCCACGTGGCTCATTAACGGCTGAATTTGAACGGCCGTCTATTTTTGGAGCTGTTTGCAATGGTTTTGTCAACCTTAAGGTACATTATTGCAAAAGTTATAAACACGAGGGGCAAAGTGCAAAAACGTGTAAACCACAAAGGATAGTTTTGTAATTAACCCTTAACAAAAATGTCGACACTAAAGAATTTATTCGCTGCTTAAGAATATCAGGGTGTTACAACATAATTAAAAGTTAAAGGCAGACTACTTAACTCTACCATCATCCTACCCCACTCTCATTAACCGAAATACGATTCTACAGAATCATATAACCTATACTCTGCAGTTCCGTGCCTACGGAATCATATACCTATACTCTTAATACCACAAGACCGAACTGCTCTAATACCAACTGTAACATCCCGAAAATCCGAAGCTCCA
Organism: Escallonia rubra; assembly: GCA_033065855.1. Taxonomy (NCBI): domain Eukaryota; kingdom Viridiplantae; phylum Streptophyta; class Magnoliopsida; order Escalloniales; family Escalloniaceae; genus Escallonia; species Escallonia rubra. Next base: position 16,521 of record JAVXUO010000015.1, on the reverse strand, counting down.
CTGCCCCGAACTCTCGAAGCGTTAACCTATCACTTCACATCAAACCTGTCAAAATCCTGTTTACTAACACATACTTCAAAGCATCGAACTAGACATCAACTCAAACTCCACAAAATATAAGATTACAAAACTGCTAAACTTAAAATATTAAAACTTAGGTTCTTTACAACTCAAGTTCTTATAGAACGAGTAAACATACCGACCTACGCAACGGTCTCACTACACAGTAGCGATGGGTTCATCGGAATCTCACACAGACTCTAAACCCATTCCCGAGCATTCCACCGCTGATAATTACCTGCAAAAGGAAATCAATCGAAGGTGAGCATTTGATAGCTCAATAAGGTCGTTCAAGGAATAATGAAACAATTACAAACGATTCAAAAGAATTCATTCGATGATAATGTTTCAAAACATTCTAACAATTAGGAATCGTTTGACCAATTCCAAAATAATCATAATCAGTCTTAAACATGTACAAAAAACGACCAACGACAATCATAGATACACACCAAAACAAACATTAACATATATATATATATATATATATATATATATAGGGTCGTGATCCATTGCTAGTGCTAGCACGTTACTAGCGCTGTTTTTCCGTCCGCTACATAATGTAGCGGACGATAATTTACCATCCGCTACATTATGTAGCGGACGGTGCTAGCGCTAGCAAGAGATCAGCTCCCATATATATATATATATAAAACGATCATTTGAACATCATTTTCAAAACCATCATTTTGACATATAACCAAGGAGGAGGTGGCATCTTCTAAGACCAATATCTCTAAAATTTGACACATAATGCCTAACTTCTAAAAATTGCAATTAACCCCCAAAGTTTTTTAAAATTACAAAAAAAACCCCAAAAGCTTTCAAAATTATATTTTGCCCCAAAATTCTTTTAAGCTTCCATTCTCTACTAATCTCCGAGCATCTCTAAAAACTAACGCCCGCTTATTTTTGGAAGCACATATGATTATTTTTAAATTTGCTGAAAAAATGCAGGATATTACATCAAGGTTATAATAAGATAGTCTTGTGATCTATTTAACAATATTCAAAATTCTATTATCATTAGAAATTTAGGATTCTTTGTTTCTTCTTACCTCAAGTTGATAGTGATTGCTCTCACCTCTAACATTACCATAAATTGGTTTCATTAGGAAGGAAATAGTGGACTGCATGTCACATGGCAGTCGGCTTAACTTTCTTCGTAGCTTCAGTGATTCAGTTAGCAATAGTTGGAAGAGAAAGTTATGTCTAAAGAAAAAATGGTATTGTCGTAATTCTGGACCCTGCAGCTTATAATAAAAATTTTTATCTTCATTAATATTTATGTACATTGGTGGTAAAACTTTAATCATCCTTTAACAAATGTAATACCCAGTGTACCATTAGCTGAAAGTGCTACTAGAGGTGCCACCAGATACATTTAACGAGTTTTCGCTTTCAGTGGTAGGGTAGCAGCAAATTACTGCTACCATCATCGCATTAGATACTTTTTCATCCAAACAATCATACACTACAGAGTAGAATATAAAGTGAGAACGTTTGTCTAGCGATGAATTGTCCTTGGACCCTTATATCGGTTCCATACGTGCAAACTCCCCATAAGTGCAAGACACGAGGACATGGCGCCGTATTGTGACCATCGAAATTAATCAAGTGAAGGTTGTTCTCATACATCAAAGGTTCAAGGTAATTGTTCTTTCGGGAGTGAGAGGTGCAAAGTGTTTACTCCTTTTATACATATTGGCTTGTAAGTAAGACATCACATGGCGGTTTCTTAAGCTTAATATTTACTAAAAATTGAGATACACCAAGGTTAATAGATTTTATAGAATACAACATATATGAAAAAGTGAACATTGAATGTGTTATTAGAAAAATATAAGCATGCTTGAAAAGGTTGCAATCAGTTCATGACATGCTGAAATCACTTGAAATTAAACACGAATATATCTACATGCGATAACAATATATGTGGGCCAAAGTTCATGGATAATTATATGGCATCACACCTTCAAAAAAGAGGTCCTATCCTAAGTTCTTCTCCCATAAAAGTACTAAGAAGTTACGGTTTGAGTGCAATTTAGTCCAAGTCACCCCATTAAAATTCACTTTCAGAGGTCTTTTCCCCCCTCTTTCTCCTCTATCTCTGTCCAACGCTTTCATTTGTCACATGAAAGCTTAAAAAGAAAATCCATATGAATGGCATAGGGTGGTCTGAAACTTGATGTCTGATTTCTCTATTTAACTTTATGTTTTGCTTCTTCGTCAATTCAAATGAGCAACTAAAAGTGTTACCTGTGATGAAATTCCATATTATTGATGTGCTTTCGGAATTGGGCTTGATTTTCAGGGGTTAATTTTACGCTACACCCCATACTTAGGGGTCAGTTGCACCCAGAACCCCATGGTTCTAAAATTGGCACCCAACACCAAAAAAATTATAATTTTGGTATCAAGCACTAATTGACGGTCAAAATGGTCTTTTGACTAGACGGCTGTTAATTTTGTAAGGGCAAATTGGTCTTTCCATCCACGAAATCCTAGTTAGCTCAACCCTTAAGCCACGTAATTTGCCTCTCTTCCCCATTCTCTCTCTCTCTCTCTCTCTCTCTCTCTCTCTCTGTGACTGCCTCTCTCTCCTCTCTCTCGTCGCCTTGTCCGTCCCACCATCTTCACTCCAACAATACACCAAAAACACCATAAGAAAATATGTATTTTGCGACAGAGTTTTAGCGACGGAATACCTTCCGTCGCTAAACAAGTCTTTAAGAGACGGAATATCCCGTCGTTAAAAATCCATCGCAAAATACTATTACCGACGGAAGACACCGTCGGTAAAAGTATTTGCAGACAGAATTTTAACGGCGGACTTTTAGCGACGGAATTACCGTCGCTAAATATTTTTTATAAAATTAGTATTTTTGAGTTTTTTTTTAAATTATTTAAACGACGGAATAAAACCGTCGCTAAAAATTCTGTCGCAAAAAGTCTTTATAATAAGACATTCACCGACGGAGTTTTAGCGACGGTGTTATTCCGTCGCTAAAGATCCTCCATTTAAAAACATATCTGATTTCTTTCTCTCTCCCCGTTCTTTCTCTGAAATTCTTCTCTCACCCACCCACCGTCGTTCTCACCTCTGGCGACCCTTCTCTACGGCGACCCAGCTCCGGCAACACTCTTGTCCCCCACCCGACGCTGCGCCACCAAGCCTTGCACTGCGGTCGTGCCACAAAGCCCTCCACTGTCGCCGCGCAACGAAACCCACCACTGCCGCCGCACCACCAACGCCGCCGCCGTCGTACCCACCTCGAGATTTGTATGTCAATTGCCCTAAATTATCTAAATTTTTTGTTAATTTGTCTTCAATTTACGTTACATGCATCTCTTTCCTTTTATTTATGATGACATTCACTTTGTTGTTCAGACGGATCTTGGCTTATTGAAGAACTTGAACTTGTTATCTCTAATTTTCCTTAATTCTTGACGAGGTAGGGAAGAAAACCATATTCGGTAGTTAGTCTGTAACACCGATATAGATCATGGTGACGCTGAAAGGTCATAGATTATGGGCCATTGCATGACATCAGGATAAGAAACCCTTTGTATTGTTTATTCAATTCAACCGACCACTAAATTGAAGTAATTGAACCCTAAATTGAAGTAATTGAACCTTAAGTAAATCCTAAATTGAATGCCCTAATCGAATCGAATCCTAAATTAAACTAATTGAACCCGTAATTGAACCATAAATTGAACTAATCCAACCCTAAATTGAATGCCCCAAATCAACCGAACCCTAAATTGAACTAATAGAACCCCCTAATTGAACCCTAAATGAAGTAATTGAACCATAATTAAATCCTAAATTGAATGCCCTAATCGAATCGAATCCTAAATTATACTAATTGAACCCCTAATTGAATGCGTTGATCCAACCGAACCATAAATTGAAATAATTGAACCCCCTAATTGAACCCTAAATTGAATGCCCCAAATCAACCGAACCCTAAACTGAATCAATAGAACCCCCTAATTGAACCCTAAATGGAAGTAATTGAACCCTCATTAAACCCTAAATTGAATGCCCTAATCGAATCGAACCCTAAATTAAACTAATTGAACTCCTAATTGAACCCTAAATTGAATGCCCTAATCCAAATGAAACCTAAATTGAACTAATTGAACCCTAAATTGAATGCCCCAAATCAACCGAACCCTAAATTGAATCAATAGAACCCCTAATTGAACCCTAAATTGATGTAATTGAACCCTAATTAAACCCTAAATTGAATGCCCTAAATTAAACTAATTGAACCCTAAATTGAATGCCCTAATCGAACCGAACCCTAAATTAAACTAATTGAACCCTAAATTGAATGCCCTAATAGAATCAAACCCTAAATTGAAATAATTCAAGCGCATCGGATATGTGTATTTTAAACAATTTTTTTCCATTTGAACATTGATTATTTGTTTGATAATTTTAGGTTGTTAATTGTGCATTTGAGAATTGTGATTATTGATCGATGATTATTTTAGGTTGTTAATTGATGATTTTAGGTTATTAGCTGTGCATTTGAAGTAATTGCGATTATTAATTGATGATTTTAGGTTGTTAATTGATGATTTTAGATTGTTAATTGTGCATTGAGCATTTGAGATATTGAGATTATTGACGGAGGATGGGACCCAATTGGATTGAATGTGTGATTTTTGTTAATTTTTATTGCATTGAGCATATGAGAATTGCAAATTGAAATTGTTGACGGATGATGGCACACGTGTCAGTATATGTCGCAAACGTTTCCGGAGGTGTCAGACGCGTATCGGACACAATATCGACACCCTCTATGAGGTGTCGGAATTGAGGTTGTTGACGGAGGATGGGACCCAATTGGATTGAGATACTTGTTAGCTAGCGCAGACACGGACACCACGTCTGATCGACGGTGTCCGACATTTAAAAAACAAATTAACGTATGCCGATGTGTCTGGAGGTGCGTGTCGGTGGGCGTCGGACACGTGCCCGGAGGAGTCGGACACGTGTCTGGAGGCGTCGGACACGTGTCGGTATGTGTCGTACACGTGTCCGGAGGTGTCATACATGTATCGGACACCATATCGACACACTATATGAGGTGTCGGAATTGAGATGGTTGACGGAGGATGGGACCCAATTGGATTGAGATACCTGTTAGTTAGCGCAGACACGGACACCTCGTCTGATCGACGGTGTCCGACATTTAAAAAATAAATTAACGTATGCCGATGTGTCGGGAGGTGCGTTTCGGTGGGCGTCGGACACGTGTGTCGTGTGGGCGTCGGACACGTGTCGGTATGTGTCAGACACGTGTCCGGAGGTGTCAGACACGTATCGGACACCATATCGACACCCTATATGAGGTGTCGGAATTGAGATTGTTGAAAGTGCATTAAATTTAGGTTAGTTAGGTTAATGCGACATTTTTAGCATCCACCTCCTGGAATCTCATCGTGGCTCCAGCACTGGTTATAATTAGCCCTAATTAATCCTGATTAACAATATTTTAATAAATCAATTAACCCTAATTAGCTCTAACGAGCCTAATTAGTTTAATTAACCCTAAGAACCTAATGAAAATCAAATTAGCTGTAATTACCCCGAATTAGCCCAAATGAACCCAATTAGGACTAAATTGATTATAGTTAGCCTAATTAGTCGTAATTTGCACTAACATAACCCAATTAAGCTTAATTAGCGCTAGTTAGGACTAATCAGCACTACTCGGCACAATTAAACCCTAATTATGACTAAATAACCCCATTTAGTCCTAATCAATCCTAATTAGCTTTAATTATCCGAAACTAGCCCTCATTAACATTAATTAGCCATAACATAACCCAATTAAGCCTAATTAGCCCTAATTAGGACTAATCAGCACTACTCGGCACAATTAAACCCTACTTAGGACTAAATAACCCTAATTAGTCCTAATCAACCCTAATCGGCTATAATTATCCAAAACTAGCCCTCATTAACATTAATTAGCCATAACAAAACCCAATTAAGCCTAATTAGCCCTAATTAGGACTAATCAGCACCACTCGGCACAATTAAACCCTACTTAGGACTAAATAACCCTAATTTGTCCTAATCAATCCTACTTAGGACTAAATAACCCTAATTAGTCCTAATCAACCCTAATCGGCGTTCTTGTGAAGGGCCGATTCTTCGAGCCACGCCTGTACTGGAAGGACTGGGATGCCGCTGCGAGGGAGGCCCTATGGGAGGAGTGGCTGGTACGGTGAAGTATTTTTTTCAGCGTTAGTAAATGTTAAATTACAGTTTGTTTTATGTTGTTAATTTGTGTTATTGAATGCCTTACAGGAGGGGTTCACGTTTGACACGCCTCAGCAGCAGGTACTGGGGCAGCAGGCTTTCTTTGCCTACATCGGCAAGAATTACCGCCGATGGCTCCACGATGCACGGGACCGGGCGAAGAAGGCGCTACCCGCGGGTGCCCCGATGACGGACATGACGAGATATCCCCCACATTGGATATCTCACCGTGTATGGGGGGAGATGATAGATCGGTGGGCTGCGGATCCAGGTTGGGACGCCAAGAGTAAGAGCGGGGCTGAGAACAGACAGAACAGAGATCCGACGCACACGGGGGGGTCGGTGCCACACGACATCGTCCGACACATGAACGCGGTCGAGCACCCGGATCTGGAGGAGGATGAGGTCATAGCTCTGACCTATACTCAGACGCACGTGCGGAAGAAGGACAAGGACGAGACGCACCGGGCGGGCGACTATATTTCAGATATTGCCCGGCGGATCGATGTGAGTCAATTTATTTAAGTTGTAATGTTTTTTCTTTCTATCCTCAATGTCCGATTCGCTAATTAATGCCCTAACATATCGTTAAACCACTATTTTTGCAGGCCTCGTATGAACAGCTAAGGGGGTCCGAGCAGCAGTCCGGACAGCCATCAGCGTCCACTAGTACGGCTGCGAGTAATAAGGGGCTGAAGCGATGGCTGGATACGCCGAAGGTCGTGAATCGGCCGAAAGGCCGCATACGCGGCCTGCCTAGCACGACTGCTCGTGCCGTGATAGGAGCGTCCTCACCCCCTGCTGCCCCTCCACAGACACCTGCTCCTCGTCCTCAGTTGGACGACGAGGAGATCCAGCGCATTGCTATAGTGGTGGTGAGGATGATCAGGGAGCAGGGCACTGCTGGACAGGCCGAGCCGGCCCCGGATTAGCAGGATCCAGATCCGGGACTCGGGAACCCCTGATGAGCCCCTTCTCGTGCCCGTTCCTAGCTTCCCCCTCCGCGCGCCCGGCTTGTACTCTTCTCCCCTCCCCTAACCGGCTGTATTCGGTTCCTGGCTTGTACATATGAGTCTTTTTTATAATAAATATTTTTTATAATTGATTATATATATTTCTTTCTGTATTGAATATTGCGCGTTGTTGTTGAGAATTGAAAATTGTATTACAGGTCTGGGTATTTGAAAAAAAAAAACTTTCAAAAAAAATATTGACTTTTGGCGACGGATTAATTCCGTCACTAAAAGTATTCCTACAATCAGTTACTTAGCGACGGAATATTCCGCCGCTAAATAAGTTGTTTAGCGACGGAATATTCCGTTTCTACAATATTTAATCCGTCGCTAATTTGACAAAAAAGAAAATAAATTAAAATTCTAAAAATATAATTAGCGACGGAATATCCGTCGCTAATGAAAAATAAATCCGTCGGTAAAAATTACATATTTAGCGACGGATTTAAAAATTCCGTCGCTAAACTATTAGTGACGTGCTTTTATACGAGGGATTTTTAGCGACGGTGAATCCGTCGCTAATTCTTTTAGCGACGGATTTTGGGCTTTTAGCGACGGATTTCCCTGTCGCTAAAAGCCTGTTTTCTTGTAGTGGAAAATCTTTGACTTGGAGAGAGAAAGCAAGATGGAGAGCCAGCCAAACCCTATTTTTGATTTCTGCTTCCCATCCCAGCTCACTAGTCAAAATTGTTTAATCTCCAAAACAAAAAGAAGAAGAAGAAGAAATGAAACACACTTTTCTGCTTCGCATTGAACTGGGTGTTTTAGTTTTCTGGGTCAGATCTCTTTCGCTCTTGATTGCTTCAGGAAAGCGGCCTTCTTGATCTAACGGCTATCACGTGCTCTGCAATATTTGGTTGATGATTGAGGCGATTTTGATGGTCGTGGCGGATTGCGGCGATGAGCTCAAGGATTGGAGGGACGGGATTGTGGAGCGGCTCAAGGATTGAGGTGATTTCGATCGCCACTGTGCCGCGACGAATCGTCGGATCAGAACCTCAAACGTCAAGGCCAAAATCGAGAGGGAAGCTCCGCCAGAACCCGTTGACTTTGTTGTCGGTTCAGAGAAAGGACGAGGAGTCGGATATGTTTGGTACGCTATTTGATGAAGAATAGACAACGATTCTTAGGATTAAAGAACATGGGCACGTGGTGATGGGGAGAGTGGTGGTGGCGATGGTGGCACGCCGGGCAATGTCTTCAGTCGGAGGCAGTGGCCCGTCGGTCGGGGCAGGCCGCGTGTTGGGAAGACCGAAGATGATTAGTTTGGGAGAGAAAAAGGTGCGAGGAAATGACATGGAGGGCTTGATGTTAATTATTGGTGTCATTTAGAGCTGATGTGGACGAAAGGTGGATAGAATAGGTAAAAAGACTATTTTGCCCCTTAAAAAGTAACGGACGTATGGTCAAAAGCCAATTTGACCGTCATTTGGTGTTGGATACCAATATTTTAAATATTTTGGTGTTAGGTGCCAATTTTAGAACTATAGGGTGCTGGGTGCAACTGACCCCTAAGTACGGGGTGTAGCATAAAATTAACCCAATTTTCAGCTGCAACTATGGAATTTCAAGACCATTTTGGGAAGATCTCTCCACAAAGGAAACTGGGTTGGGGAAACGATGAGATCAAGAGGATTGAAAACATGACGAATTACCATGTCACCTTCTGCAAGCGCGAAATGGCTTACTCAAGAAGGCCTATGAATTGTCTGTTCTTTGTGATGTTGTGGTTGCCTAACTGCCTTATTGTCTTATCTAGAAATCCATGCATTGTAAGTCACCTAATTCCTTATTAGTGATATTTATCACATCTAGTTATCCAAAAAAATGTAAAACCTTCAATGCCTAAGAATGGCAAGTAAACCACACCCAATAGTAAGAGCTAATAACGGATGCATCCACTTTATAGTGCGACTCTCTAGCTCCGTATCACTCCCATCTAAGAGTTTTGCGCCTTTGACATATTAATGCGATTCGAATCAACTCTTAACACAGCTCATGTCATGCCATTACTATCGTTCCATCCCTACTACACATCATCCCTTTAGTGCCATTTTGTTGGCCTAAGAATTCACACCAAAATAGGCAACTTGCCTAACACCTAAAGACATCTTCTTACATCAATCCTCAAAATCAGGACTAATGAGCAAATTCCTCGCAAGCACTGAGTAAGACAGTTTGGAAATGGTCCAAAATCCTCTTTTACTTACGTCTCTCCTACGTACCAATGATAATTAGCAAATCCCGTGTATTTTCTCCATCCAAGGCATAATTGGAAGCAACACCATTTTTCATCTCATGCGTAATTTTCCTAATAATTCATAAGTATCCTTTTTCCTATGTCAATCCTATGAACCAAAACTAATGAGAAAATCCTCTAAGAGCACTGGGTAAGACTATATGGCAATTTGGAACATAATCGACAAACAAAACCATGATGTTTAAAAAAGACATGGTATATGTCATAACATGGAACTATATTTTTTTAAAATAAGGATTCTTTTTATTCTTTTGTATACTTCATTGTATTCATTTATAAATGTTCATCAAATTATAGTATCACAGAGCATTTGCAGATAGCATAAAATTTGGTTTCTTGTACCTGCAGTGCCATCAACATTCTGTTGAGCATGGTGAATTTGCAATTAATTGCCTTTTTCTTACTCAATCGCCAAACTTGAATCTAATTAGTTTAAAAATCCATATAATGGTAATTCTACATCGTAGTATTCAGTAAATGCAATGGTCTTTTCGTAAGGGCATGTATGAGTAAATTCACGCTCAGTTTGCCCTTATATGGACAAGAGTTGGTATTTTGGCCCTCCTTAATGCGAATAATTCTATGAACCATTATTATTTACCGGTGTTTCTATCAAACACGTGTCATGCCACACAAGACACACTCATGGACCCACTTCCTTTTTATTTAGGGGAAATGAAAAACAGCTCCCCTCATGTATTTCGGGTTTGCAGAATAACCCTTCGATTATTAATTTTGACAATTGACCCCCATCGTCTATTAATAATTACACCCGGCTAAATTTTGACGTGAAACTCCAAAAGTACCCTTCACATTGACTAAAATGCCAAAGGATATCTGAAAAATGAGAGGAAAAAATAAACAACCCAATAAAATCCAACTGAACTAGTCCCTACCTTGCCGCCTCTTCCCACTGCCCTCTCATATTCCTCCCCTCATTGCTGCCCCCCCACCCACCCACCTTCCCCGTCAAACCCCCGATGCCCCCGTCAATAGACTGATACCCTTGTCCCTCCCTGTCAACCCCCCCAACTCCACCGGCCACTGCTAAAGTGTAATGCCCCCTCCCCCGTTCCCCACCCCCGGACTATCCACCGATGCGCCACGCAATCCGGCTGTCGAAAATGGCCGACATCCTCCTTTCCACCCGCCGCTACCATGATCGACCGCTCCCCTCTCCTTCTCATCTCACCCCACCGATCTGGGTTTTGGTGGCTGTGGGTTGAGATGTGGATAGCATTTTGTGGTGATTTGTTGTGGTGGCAGTGTGCGGTGGTGGGTTTGGTGGTTATGGGCTGCTTTAAGAATTACATCTTAGGAGGAAATCTTAACGTGGAATCCTAGTTAACTTAGAATCATTTCTGGAATTCCCCAAGTGAGGCATAACAACCAGTTTCTTTCTGACAAAGTGATCTAAGCTTGATCCGTTGTTCAATATCTCCAAGCATAAAAAAAAATACATCAGGAATATCCCATAAACACCAATTCACTACTCGAATTATATCACACTCCCCTCGCCCTCAACTAACCAAAAACACAAATTACGGAAGAGAAGAAGCCTATTCAACTACCTGTCGTTCCATCATTGCAGTTAAGATGTGATCATGTATGTTGTTTTGACTAATCCCTTTAATCGTCCTTTTTATTAATTAACAATCATTATTAAGAGAGAAGCATAAGTAGTTGAAGAATAATTAAGCATACAAATTAGTTATGTTCCCATGAAAAGCTTCCCATATGAGGTTCATAGCAAATACAAAACCATATACACCCAAAAAACAGTAACCAAAAATTCATACATGATGAAGTTATTTTCTAATCATCAACTTTCCAACCAATTCTATCAATTCCAGATTCCCGGCTCGTAACTAATATGGATGTCGAAAAAGATCGATTACTTTGATTCTCGCAAGTAAAACCGATTTTGGTGTGTCTCGGAACCCAATAGTGTCCACAGAGGATGATCCCACCAAGCATGAAGGAAAATCCAGAAAACGATCAGCCATCGAAGAACAACCATAAATGCGAAATGCAGAGCACGTGGCCTCCAACTACAATAACTGAACCGCTTTTCGGTTCTAATTCGCACCATATGTAATTTTCCCTTTCTTTTTCTTTTCTTTTTTTTTTCCTACTTTTTCAATGCCTTGTTTTTTTTTCCTTAACCGATTTTACACACTTCAACTTTTTTTAATGGTTTTTTTGCCAGCATATTTCAATTTCTTTGCTTTGTTTTTTGCTTTTCAGTTTTTAAATACCCTAATTAACTCTTTGCTTTATTTTTCCCTTCGAGTTAAAGAGCTTCCTTTCTTTTCTTTTCTTTTCTTTTTTTCTCTTTCTCACCACACCTTTCATTTCGCAATGTGTAGATTTGGATTACATTCATCACTCAATGTTTATTAACAGCAACCACATTAAAAAGAGAGTAATTATAGAAGTGTAGGACTGTTATTAGTGCAATTAATGGAGGGTATAATCAGTCAAAATAATTTACAATATTGATACTTTTATATGTAATATAGATTTTTTAAACATCGTTTAAAAATGTTATTGTCGCATTTGTTCGAACCTTTAGTGACATTTATAGACATTCTCCCTAGTAAGAGATGAGGCTTTAGTGGAACGTGAAGTCCGTATCAATTACCACCGATAAATGAGCAGCGTTGCTGTGATGATGAGGCTTTTACAAAGAGTAATGAAGTGTGGCAGTGAATACGTGGAGTGGAATGCCGACAGAAAGGACAGACAGAGTGTGACCACAAGGAATGGACTGTAGTATTGTTGGTAGGTTGGCTAGAAACAAGAACGTGGTATAGGTTTAGAGAGAGAAGTGAAAAAAATGGGACAAGAGAAAAAATAAAATGAATCCGTTAAGTGTTAAAGATGGAGAGAAAAGTGAATAAAAAGTAGGTCACGAAATAAAAATGAGTTAATAAAAATTTAAACGTGGAAAAAAATAGAATAAAAAAGTGTAAAAAGGTAAATATGTAAAAGTACCGACATAATCTTCTTAATTTAAAAATAAGCAATTTTTGTGGTACAGTCCAAAATAAAAGGTTGATCGAATCAAATGAAAATGAATCCGAAAAACTAGGCCAGAGAAGTGCCAGATTGCGACTACTCCAATCCTAGGCCAGAACATTTATTTTTCGGGCCTCAGTTGGTTGTTTTCATGTAGCTTGTCGTTAAGAACTTAATACTCTCTACCTAACATTGTAGAACTGAGTAAAAGTTTTGTCACAAAGAAATACGGAGTAAGTCAAAAGTGTCATGAAAATTGCATCTTCACATGCGAGGTTTACAATCGACGGTAAGCCACCGCCGACACCCCAAATATAGTTGAAGTCCCTCACCAACCTCTTCAAGTTCAGTAGTTTGCTTCGATTCCAAATCCAGCCCGTTGCATCTTATACCCCCACCAAACTCCATCTCCACCGTCCATCTTCCCCCTTTCCTATTTTACGTCCTTCTTCTCCACCCCTTCTGAAAGACATACTTGATCTAACCCTCTCTTTCACTTCTCCCCGCACCCCACTTCCATTGCATTGCATCCAAACAAAGTACTAGCAATCAATTAACCAGAAACCCCTTCTCATTTTCATCATTTTTCAACGACCCCAAGATCTGAATAAGGATGGTGTAGCCTAGTTTTAGGGATGTACGTAGTCCTTTTGGTTGTTATATCAATGTTTGCAGAATGCATGAGCCGCGCCGATGGCATTGTAGTAGGTAAAGTTAAAGGTTTTCATTCAAAAGCAGTGGGGTCTATGATTCTTTGGTTTTACCGCCAGAGCTTAAGATGCGAAAAGCATAAAGGGTCGGATGATATATAAAGGCTTGAAAGTGCAACACCCGTCTGTGCTATTGTGGGTTTTAAAACAGGCTAAACCGAGTGATCTAGTGATTGAACAACTAAACCGTTTGAGCCACCCCTCTCCGATTCAATGTCTCCTCGTATTTGATCATTGTAGTCTAAACCTGAGGTCAAAATCAACACAGAACCTTATGTGCATTTAACTTGCTATGCAATAAATTGAAGCCAAGAATTGGTGCCTTGATCCGCATCAATAATACAACACATATCTACTCATTCGACTCAACATTCAAAGCGCTCAGACGAAATGGTGAAAGTGCTTGAGCATAGCCGAGTCTCACCACCACGGGGTGCCGTCACAGAAAAGTCTCTCGTCCTCACTTGTTTTGACCTTCCATGGATTCATACCTTCCCTCCCCAAAGTTTTATCCTCTTTTATGAGTTCCCTCATTCTAGCTCCCATTTCCTCGAAATCTTGGTTCCTGATCTTAAAAACTCGCTTTCCCTTGCCCTGAAACACTTTTTTCCACTTTCTGGTAACTTGATATTGCCTTCTGATCCTACTAGTAGCATGCCAACACTTAGTTACGTGGAGGGCGACTCGGTTCAAGTCATATTTGCCGAGTGTGTCAACCACAATTTTACTGATCTTATTGGAAATCATGCGCGAAATGCCGGTCCATTTCATTCTCTTGTCCCTCAACTGTCACCTGTTACCAGAACACCAGACTCGACAATAGTTCCCATTTTTGCTATCCAAGTGACGCTATTTCCAGACTCTGGTGTGTCTGTTGGATTTACAAAAGACCATGTGTTGTGCGATGCAAGTACCATCTTTGATTTCATGAAGGCATGGGGTTTAATTACCAAGTCAAGAGGAGAAAAGATGATTTTTGCGAGTGGGTGCCTCCCATTTTACGACAGGACGACGATCAGAGATACCACCGAGGAACAAGAAACATCTTTGTGGAGAGTAGTGGGAAAAATAAAGCGCCAAGATTATCAAGCTCCAAGCTTTCCGGCCGACCTAGTTCGATCCACATTTGTCATCACTCGAAACGATATCCAACGGCTCAAGAACATGGCCTCAGGCGCCGAACGAGTATCGTCCTTTGTCGTTGTGTGCGCTTACATGTGGACTTGCTTGGCTAAATGTTATGCTGCATTTAACGAGGCGCTGCACGAGGATGACGTCGAGCACATGAGCTTTGTTGTGAATTGTCGTGCACGTTTAGATCCACCCCTACCTAAAACTTACTTTGGAAACTGCTTAGCACCTTGCCTTCCTACGATTAGAAGTGCCATATTACTGGGACCTGATGGTTTTCTAACAGCTTCTAGGTTGATAGGTCAAACCATTGGTATGAAGTTAAGAGGGGTGTTGAATTTTTCTGTGAATGATTTGTCTGATTTCGAAGCGAGATCGGGGCAACGAATGCTGGGAGTTGCCGGATCTCCCAAGTTCAACTTTTATGAAATAGATTTTGGGTGGGGAACCCCCAAAAAGTACGAAGTTGTTTCCAGAAACTACTCCGGAACAATGTCACTCATGGGTTGCAAGGACTCGGACGGAGGCCTTGAGATCGGCTTGTCCTTGCCCAATTTTAAAATGGATGCTTTCACTGCTATCTTTTTCGATGGCCTGAAACATCAAATTCCCTAGATTTTCCGTGGAATGTGGTTTTTTAATTGATGACTAGGTTGGCTTCTCGAGTCCTATATAGATCAAAGTGTTGTTTCACAGTGAATATTTCGTGTGCTGAATTTATTAGCTGCATCTGCTATTTACTACCATTGCTACACCATTAATAGCCTAAGGGTCAGCAATTTTGGATAGAACTATTTTTTTTATCCTTACATTAATTTTGTTCTTTGGCATTTTTATGTAGAAGGCAAATTTATGCATCTGCACGTTGATTAATTGATACCCTTTTACAGTGTCATCGATGAATACTTTAAACGACGATTTATGCGAGGGGGTGCCTTGCATTTACGTTAAGACGGCGATATGAGACACCACCAAGGATCACGAACTTTTTGTGGAGAGTAGTTCAGTCAACATTTGTCATCACTCAATAACTGGTTTTCAAACCACCGGTTAATCTATCCTGGACTTGGAGAAAGCTTATTCAGCTTAGAGGTCAGATACAACCACTCATAGCATATCAAATTGGGAATGGTAACAAGACTTGGTTTTGGCTTGATAATTGGCTACCTAATGGCCCTATTGTCAATCAATATGGAATGAGTATGATGCTGCTAGTTCTTTGGAACTAAAGGTGAGTGAAATGCTGGTGCATGGCACGTGGAATATACCTAGAAGATCACCAGAATTGAGACTGCTAAATAGCCAACTCCCAGACTTATCTACTAATACAGAGAATGAGGATACAATAAAGTGGCTACCTCACACTAGTGGAAAATTCAACACCAATTCGGCCTGGCATGCTATCCGAAATCATAATCCAGTTGTGAGTTGGTGGAGGATAGTATGGTTTTCTGGATACATCCCAAAGTGTGCTTTTATATTGTGGCTGGTGTGCAAAAGAAGACTGAAGACTAAAGACAAGCTAAAGGCTTGGAACATAATAGCTGAGGACCAATGCAGCTTGTGTGAGCAACAACAGGAAACAATGGAGCATCTTTTTATGGAATGCAATATGACCAAGGAGATCTAGAAGCAGGTTCTAAATAAACTGTAAGTTAATAGGCAGTTCAATACATGGTCTCAACTCCTGCATTATGCATGCAGTAGTTTTAGGGGGAAGAGTTTTAGAGCCAAGTTAAGTAAATTAACCTTGGCTGTCACAGTTTACTCTCTATGGGAAGAAATGAATCAAAGGATTTTCACTGGGAGTCATAAGGGGAGGACTGAGATACTAGCAAATATTCAGAAATGGATCCTACACAGAGTCTTAAGCTGGAAGAAGATAGCAAAATCTACCACAAGTTTGCAACTCTGCCAAAACTGGGAACTACCTCTAATGGTGTTGCAAAATGGATAATTGTATATAGCTTGCTTTCTTCAGTATGTTGATAGTTGCAAATAGGATTGTATACGGACTGTGATGCTTTTCATTGGTAATAA
>JAVXUO010003088.1:0-23950 GCA_033065855.1 Escallonia rubra | reverse complement strand
TATGTCAATTGCCCTAAATTATCTAAATTTTTTGTTAATTTGTCTTCAATTTACGTTACATGCATCTCTTTCCTTTTATTTATGATGACATTCACTTTGTTGTTCAGACGGATCTTGGCTTATTGAAGAACTTGAACTTGTTATCTCTAATTTTCCTTAATTCTTGACGAGGTAGGGAAGAAAACCATATTCGGTAGTTAGTCTGTAACACTGATATAGATCATGGTGACGCTGAAAGGTCATAGATTATGGGCCATTGCATGACATCAGGATAAGAAACCCTTTGTATTGTTTATTCAATTCAACCGACAACTAAATTGAAGTAATTGAACCCTGAATTGAAGTAATTGAACCTTAAGTAAATCCTAAATTGAATGCCATAATTGAATCGAATCCTAAATTAAACTAATTGAACCCGTAATTGAACCATAAATTGAACTAATCCAACCCTAAATTGAATGCCCCAAATCAACCGAACCCTAAATTGAACTAATAGAACCCCCTAATTGAACCCCAAATGAAGTAATTGAACCATAATTAAATCCTAAATTGAATGCCCTAATCGAATCGAATCGAACCCTAAATTAAACTAATTGAACCCCTAATTGAATGCCTTGATCCAACCGAACCATAAATTGAAATAATTGAACCCCCTAATTGAACCCTAAATTGAATGCCCCAAATCAACCGAACCCTAAACTGAATCAATAGAACCCCCTAATTGAACACTAAATGGAAGTAATTGAACCCTCATTAAACCCTAAATTGAATGCCCTAATCGAATCGAACCCTAAATTAAACTAATTGAACTCCTAATTGAACCCTAAATTGAATGCCCTAATCCAAATGAAACCTAAATTGAACTAATTGAACCCTAAATTGAATGCCCCAAATCAACCGAACCCTAAATTGAATCAATAGAACCCCTAATTGAACCCTAAATTGATGTAATTGAACCCTAATTAAACCCTAAATTGAATGCCCTAAATTAAACTAATTGAACCCTAAATTGAATGCCCTAATCGAACCGAACCCTAAATTAAACTAATTGAACCCTAAATTGAATGCCCTAATAGAATCAAACCCTAAATTGAAATAATTCAAGCGCATCGGATATGTGTATTTTAAACAATTTTTTTCCATTTGAACATTGATTATTTGTTTGATAATTTTAGGTTGTTAATTGTGCATTTGAGAATTGTGATTATTGATCGATGATTATTTTAGGTTGTTAATTGATGATTTTAGGTTATTAGCTGTGCATTTGAAGTAATTGCGATTATTAATTGATGATTTTAGGTTGTTAATTGATGATTTTAGATTGTTAATTGTGCATTGAGCATTTGAGATATTGAGATTATTGACGGAGGATGGGACCCAATTGGATTGAATGTGTGATTTTTGTTAATTTTTATTGCATTGAGCATATGAGAATTGCAAATTGAAATTGTTGACGGATGATGGCACACGTGTCAGTATATGTCGCAAACGTTTCCGGAGGTGTCAGACGCGTATCGGACACAATATCGACACCCTCTATGAGGTGTCGGAATTGAGGTTGTTGACGGATGAGACCCAATTGGATTGAGATACTTGTTAGCTAGCGCAGACACGGACACCACGTCTGATCGACGGTGTTCGACATTTAAAAAACAAATTAACGTATGCCGATGTGTCTGGAGGTGCGTGTCGGTGGGCGTCGGACACGTGCCCGGAGGAGTCGGACACGTGTCTGGAGGCGTCGGACACGTGTCGGTATGTGTCGTACACGTGTCCGGAGGTGTCATACATGTATCGGACACCATATCGACACACTATATGAGGTGTCGGAATTGAGATGGTTGACGGAGGATGGGACCCAATTGGATTGAGATACCTGTTAGTTAGCGCAGACACGGACACCTCGTCTGATCGACGGTGTCCGACATTTAAAAAATAAATTAACGTATGCCGATGTGTCGGGAGGTGCGTTTCGGTGGGCGTCGGACACGTGTCGGTATGTGTCAGACACGTGTCCGGAGGTGTCAGACACGTATCGGACACCATATCGACACCCTATATGAGGTGTCGGAATTGAGATTGTTGAAAGTGCATTAAATTTAGGTTAGTTAGGTTAATGCGACATTTTTAGCATCCACCTCCTGGAATCTCATCGTGGCTCCAGCACTGGTTATAATTAGCCCTAATTAATCCTGATTAACAATATTTTAATAAATCAATTAACCCTAATTAGCTCTAACGAGCCTAATTAGTTTAATTAACCCTAAGAACCTAATGAAAATCAAATTAGCTGTAATTACCCCGAATTAGCCCAAATGAACCCAATTAGGACTAAATTGATTATAGTTAGCCTAATTAGTCGTAATTTGCACTAACATAACCCAATTAAGCTTAATTAGCGCTAGTTAGGACTAATCAGCACTACTCGGCACAATTAAACCCTAATTATGACTAAATAACCCCATTTAGTCCTAATCAATCCTAATTAGCTTTAATTATCCGAAACTAGCCCTCATTAACATTAATTAGCCATAACATAACCCAATTAAGCCTAATTAGCCCTAATTAGGACTAATCAGCACTACTCGGCACAATTAAACCCTACTTAGGACTAAATAACCCTAATTAGTCCTAATCAACCCTAATCGGCTATAATTATCCAAAACTAGCCCTCATTAACATTAATTAGCCATAACAAAACCCAATTAAGCCTAATTAGCCCTAATTAGGACTAATCAGCACCACTCGGCACAATTAAACCCTACTTAGGACTAAATAACCCTAATTTGTCCTAATCAATCCTACTTAGGACTAAATAACCCTAATTAGTCCTAATCAACCCTAATCGGCGTTCTTGTGAAGGGTCGATTCTTCGAGCCACGCCTGCACTGGAAGGACTGGGATGCCGCTGCGAGGGAGGCCCTATGGGAGGAGTGGCTGGTACGGTGAAGTATTTTTTTCAGCGTTAGTAAATGTTAAATTACAGTTTGTTTTATGTTGTTAATTTGTGTTATTGAATGCCTTACAGGAGGGGTTCACGTTTGACACGCCTCAGCAACAGGTACTGGGGCAGCAGGCTTTCTTTACCTACATCGGCAAGAATTACCGCTGATGGCTCCACGATGCACGGGACCGGGCGAAGAAGGCGCTACCCGCGGGTGCCCCGATGACGGACATGACGAGATATCCCCCACATTGGATATCTCACCGTGTATGGGGGGAGATGATAGATCGGTGGGCTGCGGATCCAGGTTGGGACGCCAAGAGTAAGAGCGGGGCTGAGAACAGACAGAACAGAGATCCGACGCACACGGGGGGGTCGGTGCCACACGACATCGTCCGACACATGAACGCGGTCGAGCACCCGGATCTGGAGGAGGATGAGGTCATAGCTCTGACCTATACTCAGACGCACGTGCGGAAGAAGGACAAGGACGAGACGCACCGGGCGGGCGACTATATTTCAGATATTGCCCGGCGGATCGATGTGAGTCAATTTATTTAAGTTGTAATGTTTTTTCTTTCTATCCTCAATGTCCGATTCGCTAATTAATGCCCTAACATATCGTTAAACCACTATTTTTGCAGGCCTCGTATGAACAGCTAAGGGGGTCTGAGCAGCAGTCCGGACAGCCATCAGCGTCCACTAGTACGGCTGCGAGTAATAAGGGGCTGAAGCGATGGCTGGATACGCCGAAGGTCGTGAATCGGCTGAAAGGCCGCATACGCGGCCTGCCTAGCACGACTGCTCGTGCCCTGATAGGAGCGTCCTCACCCCCTGCTGCCCCTCCACAGACACCTGCTCCTCGTCCTCAGTTGGACGACGAGGAGATCCAGCGCATTGCTACAGTGGTGGTGAGGATGATCAGGGAGCAGGGCACTGCTGGACAGGCCGAGCCGGCTCCGGATTAGCAGGATCCAGATCCGGGACTCGGGAACCCCTGATGAGCCCCTTCTCGTGCCCGTTCCTAGCTTCCCCCTCCGCCCCCCGCGCCCGGCTTGTACTCTTCTCCCCTCCCCTAACCGACTGTATTCGGTTCCTGGCTTGTACATATGAGTCTTTTTTATAATTGATTATATATATTTCTTTCTGTATTGAATATTGCGCGTTGTTGTTGAGAATTGAAAATTGTATTACAGGTCTGGGTATTTGAAAAAAAAAAACTTTCAAAAAAAATATTGACTTTTGGCGACGGATTAATTCCGTCACTAAAAGTATTCCTACGATCAGTTATTTAGCGACGGAATATTCCGCCGCTAAATAAGTTGTTTAGCGACGGAATATTCCGTTTCTACAATATTTAATCCGTCGCTAATTTGACAAAAAAGAAAATAAATTAAAATTCTAAAAATATAATTAGCGACGGAATATCCGTCGCTAATGAAAAATAAATCCGTCGGTAAAAATTACATATTTAGCGACGGATTTAAAAATTCCGTCGCTAAACTATTAGTGACGTGCTTTTATACGAGGGATTTTTAGCGACGGTGAATCCGTCGCTAATTCTTTTAGCGACGGATTTTGGGCTTTTAGCGACGGATTTCCCTGTCGCTAAAAGCCTGTTTTCTTGTAGTGGAAAATCTTTGACTTGGAGAGAGAAAGCAAGATGGAGAGCCAGGCAAACCCTATTTTTGATTTCTGCTTCCCATCCCAGCTCACTAGTCAAAATTGTTTAATCTCCAAAACAAAAAGAAGAAGAAGAAGAAATGAAACACACTTTTCTGCTTCGCATTGAACTGGGTGTTTTAGTTTTCTGGGTCAGATCTCTTTCGCTCTTGATTGCTTCAGGAAAGCGGCCTTCTTGATCTAACGGCTATCACGTGCTCTGCAATATTTGGTTGATGATTGAGGCGATTTTGATGGTCGTGGCGGATTGCGGCGACGAGCTCAAGGATTGGAGGGACGGGATTGTGGAGCGGCTCAAGGATTGAGGTGATTTCGATCGCCACTGTGCCGCGACGAATCGTCGGATCAGAACCTCAAACGTCAAGGCCAAAATCGAGAGGGAAGCTCCGCCAGAACCCGTTGACTTTGTTGTCGGTTCAGAGAAAGGACGAGGAGTCGGATATGTTTGGTACGCTATTTGATGAAGAATAGACAACGATTCTTAGGATTAAAGAACATGGGCACGTGGTGATGGGGAGAGTGGTGGTGGCGATGGTGGCACGCCGGGCAATGTCTTCAGTCGGAGGCAGTGGCCCGTCGGTCGGGGCAGGCCGCGTGTTGGGAAGACCGAAGATGATTAGTTTGGGAGAGAAAAAGGTGCGAGGAAATGACATGGAGGGCTTGATGTTAATTATTGGTGTCATTTAGAGCTGATGTGGACGAAAGGTGGATAGAATAGGTAAAAAGACTATTTTGCCCCTTAAAAAGTAACGGACGTATGGTCAAAAGCCAATTTGACCGTCATTTGGTGTTGGATACCAATATTTTAAATATTTTGGTGTTAGGTGCCAATTTTAGAACTATAGGGTGCTGGGTGCAACTGACCCCTAAGTACGGGGTGTAGCATAAAATTAACCCAATTTTCAGCTGCAACTATGGAATTTCAAGACCATTTTGGGAAGATCTCTCCACAAAGGAAACTGGGTTGGGGAAACGATGAGATCAAGAGGATTGAAAACATGACGAATTACCATGTCACCTTCTGCAAGCGCGAAATGGCTTACTCAAGAAGGCCTATGAATTGTCTGTTCTTTGTGATGTTGTGGTTGCCTAACTGCCTTATTGTCTTATCTAGAAATCCATGCATTGTAAGTCACCTAATTCCTTATTAGTGATATTTATCACATCTAGTTATCCAAAAAAATGTAAAACCTTCAATGCCTAAGAATGGCAAGTAAACCACACCCAATAGTAAGAGCTAATAACGGATGCATCCACTTTATAGTGCGACTCTCTAGCTCCGTATCACTCCCATCTAAGAGTTTTGCGCCTTTGACATATTAATGCGATTCGAATCAACTCTTAACACAGCTCATGTCATGCCATTACTATCGTTCCATCCCTACTACACATCATCCCTTTAGTGCCATTTTGTTGGCCTAAGAATTCACACCAAAATAGGCAACTTGCCTAACACCTAAAGACATCTTCTTACATCAATCCTCAAAATCAGGACTAATGAGCAAATTCCTCGCAAGCACTGAGTAAGACAGTTTGGAAATGGTCCAAAATCCTCTTTTACTTACGTCTCTCCTACGTACCAATGATAATTAGCAAATCCCGTGTATTTTCTCCATCCAAGGCATAATTGGAAGCAACACCATTTTTCATCTCATGCGTAATTTTCCTAATAATTCGTAAGTATCCTTTTTCCTATGTCAATCCTATGAACCAAAACTAATGAGAAAATCCTCTAAGAGCACTGGGTAAGACTATATGGCAATTTGGAACATAATCGACAAACAAAACCATGATGTTTAAAAAAGACATGGTATATGTCATAACATGGAACTATATTTTTTTAAAATAAGGATTCTTTTTATTCTTTTGTATACTTCATTGTATTCATTTATAAATGTTCATCAAATTATAGTATCACAGAGCATTTGCAGATAGCATAAAATTTGGTTTCTTGTACCTGCAGTGCCATCAACATTCTGTTGAGCATGGTGAATTTGCAATTAATTGCCTTTTTCTTACTCAATCGCCAAACTTGAATCTAATTAGTTTAAAAATCCATATAATGGTAATTCTACATCGTAGTATTCAGTAAATGCAATGGTCTTTTCGTAAGGGCATGTATGAGTAAATTCACGCTCAGTTTGCCCTTATATGGACAAGAGTTGGTATTTTGGCCCTCCTTAATGCGAATAATTCTATGAACCATTATTATTTACCGGTGTTTCTATCAAACACGTGTCATGCCACACAAGACACACTCATGGACCCACTTCCTTTTTATTTAGGGGAAATGAAAAACAGCTCCCCTCATGTATTTCGGGTTTGCAGAATAACCCTTCGATTATTAATTTTGACAATTGACCCCCATCGTCTATTAATAATTACACCCGGCTAAATTTTGACGTGAAACTCCAAAAGTACCCTTCACATTGACTAAAATGCCAAAGGATATCTGAAAAATGAGAGGAAAAAATAAACAACCCAATAAAATCCAACTGAACTAGTCCCCACCTTGCCGCCTCTTCCCACTGCCCTCTCATATTCCTCCCCTCATTGCTGCCCCCTCACCCACCCACCTTCCCCGTCAAACCCCCGATGCCCCCGTCAATAGACTGATACCCTTGTCCCTCCCTGTCAACCCCCCCAACTCCACGGGACACTGCTAAAGTGTAATGCCCCCTCCCTCGTTCCCCACCTCTGGACTATCCACCGATGCGCCACGCCATCCAGCTGCTGGAAACAACGGCCGACACCCTCCTTTCCACCTGTTGTTACCATCATCGACCACTCCCCTCTCCTTCCTATCTCACCCCGCCGATCTGGGTTTTGGTGACTGTGGATTGAGATGTGGACAACGTTTTGTGGTGATTTGTTGTGGTGGCAGTGTGCGGTGGTGGGTTTGGTGGTTATGGGCTGCTTTAAGAATTACATCTTAGGAGGAAATCTTAACGTGGAATCCTAGTTAACTTAGAATCATTTCTGGAATTCCCCAAGTGAGGCATAACAACCAGTTTCTTTCTGACAAAGTGATCTAAGCTTGATCCGTTGTTCAATATCTCCAAGCATAAAAAAAAATACATCAGGAATATCCCATAAACACCAATTCATTATTGTAATTATATCACACTCCCCTCGCCCTCAACTAACCAAAAACACAAATTACGGAAGAGAAGAAGCCTATTCAACTACCTGTCGTTCCATCATTGCAGTTAAGATGTGATCATGTATGTTGTTTTGACTAATCCCTTTAATCGTCCTTTTTATTAATTAACAATCATTATTAAGAGAGAAGCATAAGTAGTTGAAGAATAATTAAGCATACAAATTAGTTATGTTCCCATGAAAAGCTTCCCATATGAGGTTCATAGCAAATACAAAACCATATACACCCAAAAAACAGTAACCAAAAATTCATACATGATGAAGTTATTTTCTAATCATCAACTTTCCAACCAATTCTATCAATTCCAGATTCCCGGCTCGTAACTAATATGGATGTCGAAAAAGATCGATTACTTTGATTCTCGCAAGTAAAACCGATTTTGATGTGTCTCGGAACCCAATAGTGTCCACAGAGGATGATCCCACCAAGCATGAAGGAAAATCCAGAAAACGATCAGCCATCGAAGAACAACCATAAATGCGAAATGCAGAGCACGTGGCCTCCAACTACAATAACTGAACCGCTTTTTGGTTCTAATTCGCACCATATGTAATTTTCCCTTTCTTTTTCTTTTCTTTTTTTTTTCCTACTTTTTCAATGCCTTGTTTTTTTTTCCTTAACCGATTTTACACACTTCAACTTTTTTTTCATGGTTTTTTTTTTGCCAGCATATTTCAATTTCTTTGCGTTGTTTTTTGCTTTTCAGTTTTTAAATACCCTAATTAACTCTTTGCTTTATTTTTCCCTTCGAGTTAAAGAGCTTCCTTTCTTTTCTTTTCTTTTCTTTTTTTTTTCTCTTTCTCACCACACCTTTCATTTCGCAATGTGTAGATTTGGATTACATTCATCACTCAATGTTTATCAACAGCAACCACATTAAAAAGAGAGTAATTACAGAAGTGTAGGACTGTTATTAGTGCAATTAATGGAGGGTATAATCAGTCAAAATAATTTACAATATTGATACTTTTATATGTAATATAGATTTTTTAAACATCGTTTAAAAATGTTATTGTCGCATTTGTTCGAACCTTTAGTGACATTTATAGACATTCTCCCTAGTAAGAGATGAGGCTTTAGTGGAACGTGAAGTCCGTATCAATTACCACCGATAAATGAGCAGCGTTGCTGTGATGATGAGGCTTTTACAAAGAGTAATGAAGTGTGGCAGTGAATACGTGGAGTGGAATGCCGACAGAAAGGACAGACAGAGTGTGACCACAAGGAATGGACTGTAGTATTGTTGGTAGGTTGGCTAGAAACAAGAACGTGGTATAGGTTTAGAGAGAGAAGTGAAAAAAATGGGACAAGAGAAAAAAAAAAAAATGAATCCGTTAAGTGTTAAAGATGGAGAGAAAAGTGAATAAAAAGTAGGTCACGAAATAAAAATGAGTTAATAAAAATTTAAACGTGGAAAAAAATAGAATAAAAAAGTGTAAAAAGGTAAATATGTAAAAGTACCGACATAATCTTTCTTAATTTAAAAATAAGCAATTTTTGTGGTACAGTCCAAAATAAAAGGTTGATCAAATTAAATGAAAATGAATCCGAAAAACTAGGCCAGAGAAGTGCCAGATTGCGACTACTCCAATCGTAGGCCAGAACATTTATTTTTCGGGCCTCAGTTGGTTGTTTTCATGTAGCTTGTCGTTAAGAACTTAATACTCTCTACCTAACATTGTAGAACTGAGTAAAAGTTTTGTCACAAAGAAATACGGAGTAAGTCAAAAGTGTCATGAAAATTGCATCTTCACATGCGAGGTTTACAATCGACGGTAAGCCACCGCCGACACCCCAAATATAGTTGAAGTCCCTCACCAACCTCTTCAAGTTCAGTAGTTTGCTTCGATTCCAAATCCAGCCCGTTGCATCTTATACCCCCACCAAACTCCATCTCCACCGTCCATCTTCCCCCTTTCCTATTTTACGTCCTTCTTCTCCACCCCTTCTGAAAGACATACTTGATCTAACCCTCTCTTTCACTTCTCCCCGCACCCCACTTCCATTGCATTGCATCCAAACAAAGTACTAGCAATCAATTAACCAGAAACCCCATCTCATTTTCATCATTTTTCAACGACCCCAAGATCTGAATAAGGATGGTGTAGCCTAGTTTTAGGGATGTACGTAGTCCTTTTTGTTGTTATATCAATGTTTGCAGAATGCATGAGCCGCGCCGATGGCATTGTAGTAGGTAAAGTTAAAGGTTTTCATTCAAAAGCAGTGGGGTCTATGATTCTTTGGTTTTACCGCCAGAGCTTAAGATGCGAAAAGCATAAAGGGTCGGATGATATATAAAGGCTTGAAAGTGCAACACCCGTCTGTGCTATTGTGGGTTTTAAAACAGGCTAAACC
Organism: Escallonia rubra; assembly: GCA_033065855.1. NCBI lineage: Eukaryota > Viridiplantae > Streptophyta > Magnoliopsida > Escalloniales > Escalloniaceae > Escallonia > Escallonia rubra. Next base: position 13,805 of record JAVXUO010003088.1, on the reverse strand, counting down.
GAGTGATCTAGTGATTGAACAACTAAACCGTTTGAGCCACCCCTCTCCGATTCAATGTCTCCTCGTATTTGATCATTGTAGTCTAAACCTGAGGTCAAAATCAACACAGAACCTTATGTGCATTTAACTTGCTATGCAATAAATTGAAGCCAAGAATTGGTGCCTTGATCCGCATCAATAATACAACACATATCTACTCATTCGACTCAACATTCAAAGCGCTCAGACGAAATGGTGAAAGTGCTTGAGCATAGCCGAGTCTCACCACCACGGGGTGCCGTCACAGAAAAGTCTCTCGTCCTCACTTGTTTTGACCTTCCATGGATTCATACCTTCCCTCCCCAAAGTTTTATCCTCTTTTATGAGTTCCCTCATTCTAGCTCCCATTTCCTCGAAATCTTGGTTCCTGATCTTAAAAACTCGCTTTCCCTTGCCCTGAAACACTTTTTTCCACTTTCTGGTAACTTGATATTGCCTTCTGATCCTACTAGTAGCATGCCAACACTTAGTTACGTGGAGGGCGACTCGGTTCAAGTCATATTTGCCGAGTGTGTCAACCACAATTTTACTGATCTTATTGGAAATCATGCGCGAAATGCCGGTCCATTTCATTCTCTTGTCCCTCAACTGTCACCTGTTACCAGAACACCAGACTCGACAATAGTTCCCATTTTTGCTATCCAAGTGACGCTATTTCCAGACTCTGGTGTGTCTGTTGGATTTACAAAAGACCATGTGTTGTGCGATGCAAGTACCATCTTTGATTTCATGAAGGCATGGGGTTTAATTACCAAGTCAAGAGGAGAAAATATGATTTTTGCGAGTGGGTGCCTCCCATTTTACGACAGGACGACGATCAGAGATACCACCGAGGAACAAGAAACATCTTTGTGGAGAGTAGTGGGAAAAATAAAGCGCCAAGATTATCAAGCTCCAAGCTTTCCGGCCGACCTAGTTCGATCCACATTTGTCATCACTCGAAACGATATCCAACGGCTCAAGAACATGGCCTCAGGCGCCGAACGAGTATCGTCCTTTGTCGTTGTGTGCGCTTACATGTGGACTTGCTTGGCTAAATGTTATGCTGCATTTAACGAGGCGCTGCACGAGGATGACGTCGAGCACATGAGCTTTGTTGTGAATTGTCGTGCACGTTTAGATCCACCCCTACCTAAAACTTACTTTGGAAACTGCTTAGCACCTTGCCTTCCTACGATTAGAAGTGCCATATTACTGGGACCTGATGGTTTTCTAACAGCTTCTAGGTTGATAGGTCAAACCATTGGTATGAAGTTAAGAGGGGTGTTGAATTTTTCTGTGAATGATTTGTCTGATTTCGAAGCAAGATCGGGGCAACGAATGCTGGGAGTTGCCGGATCTCCCAAGTTCAACTTTTATGAAATAGATTTTGGGTGGGGAACCCCCAAAAAGTACGAAGTTGTTTCCAGAAACTACTCCGGAACAATGTCACTCATGGGTTGCAAGGACTCGGACGGAGGCCTTGAGATCGGCTTGTCCTTGCCCAATTTTAAAATGGATGCTTTCACTGCTATCTTTTTCGATGGCCTGAAACATCATATTCCCTAGATTTTCCGTGGAATGTGGTTTTTTAATTGATGACTAGGTTGGCTTCTCGAGTCCTATATAGATCAAAGTGTTGTTTCACAGTGAATATTTCGTGTGCTGAATTTATTAGCTGCATCTGCTATTTACTACCATTGCTACACCATTAATAGCCTAAGGGTCAGCAATTTTGGATAGAACTATTTTTTTTATCCTTACATTAATTTTGTTCTTTGGCATTTTTATGTAGAAGGCAAATTTATGCATCTGCACGTTGATTAATTGATACCCTTTTACAGTGTCATCAATGAATACTTTAAACGACGATTTATGCGAGGGGGTGCCTTGCATTTACGTTAAGACGGCGATATGAGACACCACCAAGCACTACAAGAAAACAGACTTTTAGCGACGGGTAAATCCGTCGCTAAAAGCCCAAAATCCGTCGCTAAAGGAATTAGCGACGGATTCACCGTCGCTAAAAATCCCTCGTATAAAAGCCCGTCACTAAAAGTTTAGCGACGGAATTTTTAAATCCGTCGCTAAATATGTGATTTTTACCGACGGATTTATTATTCATTAGCGACGGAATGTCCGTCGCTAATTATATTTTTAAAATTTTAATTTATTTTCTTTTTCGTCCAATTAGCGACGGATTAAATATTTAGCGAAGGAATATTCCGTCGCTAAATAGCTTATTTAGCGACGGAATATTCCGTCGCTAAATATTTAATATTCTGTCGCTAAATATTTAATTGAAAGGAATATTTTAGCGACGGAATAAATCTGTCGCCAAAAGTCAATATTTTTTAAAATTTTTTTTTTTATTTTTCAATTACCTAAACCTGTACAGAAATACAATTCTCAACAACAACGCGCAATAAGCGAAATACAGAAAAAAATATATAATCAATTAGAAAAAATATTTATTATAAAAGAAACTAATACATGTACAAGCCGGGAACCGGAGATAGCCGCTTAGGAGAGGGGAGAAGAGTACAACCCGGGCGCGGGGGGGGGGGGGAAGCTAGGAACGGGCACGGGAAGGGGCTCATCAGGGGTTCCCGAGTCCCGGATCTGGATCCTGCTGAACCGGGGCCGGGGCGGCTGGTCCAGCAGTGCCCTGCTCCCTCATCATCCGGCACACCACTGTAGCAATGCGCTGGATATCCTCCTCGTGCAACTGAGGCCGAGGAGCCGGTGTCTGTGGAGGGGCAGCAGGGGGTGAGGACGCTCCTATCACGGCACGAGGAGTCGTGCTAGGCAGGCCGCGTATGCGGCCTTTCGGCCGATTCACGACCTCCGGCGTATCCAGCCATCGCTTCAACCCCCCAGTACTCGCAGCCGTACTAGTGGACGCTGATGGCTGTCCGGACTGCTGCTCGGACCCCCTTAGCTGTTCATACGAGGCCTGCAAAAATAGTGGTTTAACGATATGTTATGGCATTAATTAACGAAACAGACATCGAGGATAGAAAGAAACAGATTAACTTAAATAAATTGACTCACATCGATCCGCCGGGCAATATCTGAAATATAGTCGCCCGCCTGGTGCGTCTCGTCCTTGTCCTTCTTCCGCACGTGCGTCTGAGTATAGGTCAGAGCTATGACCTCATCCTCCTCTAGATCCGGGTGCTCGACCGCGTTCATATGTCGGACGATGTCGTGTGGCACCGACCCCCCCGTGTGCGTCGGATCTCTGTTCTGTCTGTTCTGAGCCCCGCTCTTACTCTTGGCGTCCCAACCTGGATCCGCAGCCCACCGATCTATCATCTCCCCCCATACACGGTGAGATATCCAATGTGGGGGATATTTCGTCATGTCCGTCATCGGGGCACCCGCGGGCAGCGCCCTCTTCGCCCGGTCCCGTGCATCGTGGAGCCATCGGCGGTAATTCTTGCCGATGTAGGCAAAGAAAGCCTGCTGCCCCAGTCCCTGCTGCTCAGGCGTATCAAACGTGAACCCCTCCTGTAATGCATTCAATAACACAAATTAACAACATAAAACAAACTGTAATTTAACATTTACTAACGCTGAAAAAAATACTTCACCGTACCAGCCACTCCTCCCATAGGGCCTCCCTCGCAGCGGCATCCCATTCCTTCCAGTACAGGCGTGGCTCGAAGAATCGGCCCTTCACAAGAACGCCGATCTTCGTCCTCGCCATATTCTCCAGGATCCTGCCAAATAAGTAATTAAATTAATTAATACAGTTCAAATATAAATTAACACCCAAAATTTTTAGGCATAAGGCATGAGGTGATATTTTTAGTACTTACAGGCCCTCCTGCGTGAGCGTAACTCTCTGTTTACGCTGGGGGTCGATGCGTACCCCGCGTGTCGGACCACGGCCTCGTCGAGATCCTACAAAACACAGACATTAATACAGTTCAAATATAAGGCTAGCGAAAATGTAGGAAACACCGTTATCAACTATACCTGAGGTAGAACCCACGGAAGATGGAGACGGCTGGGGCGACGGCGATGGCTGGGGCGACGGCGATGGCTGGGGCGACGGTGACGGCGACAGCTGGGGCTGGGCCCCCGATGGCTGTCCGCGATCACTCTGTGCCTCGTCATCAGTAGGCAATGACGAGGTGGGACTAATCGGGGAGGAAGCAGCTCGGCGTCCAGCCCGGCCACGAATAGCCCGTATCCTATCCATATCTGACTTCATATAGATTATATACAAAGACATTAACACGTGAAAAACAATAATTTAGGCATAAATCATCATCGGCACTATATATATATATATGAACGAATGTGCAAAAACACATCAATAAACACCAAGTTCTAAAATGTTACTACATTTTTCCCGTGATGTTACAACATTACAAGTCAATCATTTTCAGTTTGCGAATCATCTTCATCACTATCCTCGTCGCCCTCTTCTTCGTGGGACTCGTCGTCCTCTTCATCTTCTAATTCATCCTCTTCATCAGTAGACTCGGTCACATCATCTCCAACACTTTCAACATCTTCCGCGTCATCATCTACGACTTCTTCTCCCACAAGAAGTGTTGTTGGAAGAGGAAGATCGTCCTCCTCGTTGTTGACCTCAACAGGGAACAAGACACGTGGTTGGTCGGCTTGAAAGGAGTCTAGCTCACTGTCATATGTCACGGGCAATTTCTTGGACTTGATAGTTGTATACCAATGAGATTTGGGATTGGCGACGTCCTCCGCGTAAAAGACTTGTACAGCTTGACTAGCAAACACAAAGGGCTCGTCTGATGCAAGTCTTGACTTGACATTGACATCTACAATCCCTTGAGAGCTAACACGGATTCCTCTGCTGCATGTGACATCGAACCACGTACACTTGAACATTACCAGGCGGTTTTGGGAACCCAGATATGTTAGCTCAACAATCTCATCTAACTCTCCGTAAAAATCCATGCAATTCTCGGCATAACAGTCGCCGTTGACCAAGACTCCACTGTTTTGGGTTTGTTTTGTTCGGTCATCATCTTTTACGTTAAACCTAAACCCGTTGATGATATAACCTCCGTAACAGGATGTTTGTTTGTTAGGGCCTTCGGCTAGTAATTTCAAGCAGGAGGCCACTGGTCTATCCATTGACTGAACCTATTGTAGATGACGGTAAACATTAAGGATAAATCAGTATACTAATTGGCCACAGAACTGTATATAACACATAATATAATTTCGTTAAATAATCTTACACGAATTTTGAACCACTGTACAAATTGTGATTTCCGGTGAGATTCAAGTCCAGCGGGATCAGTGATTAAAGATTCCGCATCGAACTCACTGCAAACCAATATGCATCTAACTCGCTTAACACACTTTCAATTATGTACAGCAATGTAAGTGAATTAAGACTTTAACTTACTCAACGAATGCCGAAACTTCATCGCAATTTAGAAGGGCATATATTGTTGCAGCACTGTACTCTTCATCTGTTAGCCATCGAGTATACGTTCGGCCGAACGGACTACCTGACTGCTTGAATATTGACAATTGCCCTTCCAAATTTGTGCTTGCTCCGGGATCATTTCGGCCTAGTTGATTTAACCTTGTACCAACATCCGAACCGAAATATTGACTACAAAAGTTTACAAGTTCTTCCATTACGTAAGCCTCCGCAATTGAGCCCTCAACCCGAGCCTTATTACGGACTTTTTTCTTTAAATGGAACATGAACCTAGAAGTTTAGGGAATCGAGTTAGGTGGAATATCAATGATAACAGATGTCGCATTAAGTGTAAACGAACAACTGTAACAATTTAAGGATTACCTCTCGAAGGGATACATCCACCGATATTGCACGGGTCCACCCATCTTAGCTTCATATGCCAAGTGAACAGGCAGATGCTCCATTGAATCAAAGAACGAAGGTGGGAAGATTTTCTCCAGCTTGCAAATCGTCACCACAATGTTCTTCTCAAGCACTTCCATGTTACTCACCCGGATCGTAGAAGAGCATATATCTCGAAAGAAATGAGATAATTCAGTCAAAGTCTCGCAAACAACCCGTGGCAACAGTCCCCGGAAGGCAATAGGAATGAATCTCTCCATGAATACGTGGCAGTCGTGACTCTTCATCCCTTGGAACTTGCATTCCGAAACATTGCAACAACGAGATATGTTGGACGCAAACCCATCCGGAAGCTTCAAATTCTTAACCCACTGACAGACCTTCTCCACTTGTTTCTTGTCTAGACAGTAAGGTGCTTTCGGAAGTATGGTCCTCCCACTGACTGTCCGAGGATGCAATTCACGGCGTACACCCAACTGTTGTAGATCCCTTCTCGCTTTAAGGTGATCTTTCGATTTGCCCTTGAAATTCATCACTGTGTTGAACACATTATCAAAAACGTTCTTCTCAATATGCATCACATCCATGTTGTTTCGGATAACGAGCGTCCTCCAGTAGGCTAACTCCCAGAAGATACAAAATTTTCTCCAGTTGTGCTCTTTCCCGAACCCTGCAATCTTCTGATCCGGCACACCCTTACCGTGTGGTATGTCAGTATCAAGTGCCTCCAGGTGTGAGAGTACTTCTTCACCAGATGGGTAGTCCAGCGTGACAACCTCACGCTCGATTGTCCCGTCAAATTTATCCTTCTGCCTACGAAACTGATGGCCCGGTGGCAAAAGCTTACGGTGACATCCGAACCACGAGGCCTTTCCGCCGTGCTTTAACGTATGACCGGGGTTCACGCCCATACAAGCAGGGCATGCTAGCTTCCCATGTGTGCTCCAGCCACACGTCATTCCCAATGCGGGGAAATCATGTATAGTCCACATCAAAGCAGCCCTCATCTGAAAATTTTGTTTAAGGGATGCATCATATGTTTCGACTCCATGATTCCATAATTGTTTTAACTCATCAATCAACGGCCTTAAATACACATCTATGTCCTTACCGGGACTCTTCGGCCCCGGAATAAGCAACGACAAGAACATATACGGCTTCTTCATGCACATGCCTGGTGGAAGGTTGTAAGGGACAATAATAACAGGCCAACAGGAGTAAGGCGTGGTAGACTGACCGAAAGGGTTGAACCCATCGGTTGCCAGACCAAGTCTAACATTCCGAACTTCCTGAGCAAAAACTGGATGCCTGCGGTCAAACTCCTTCCACGCCTCTCCATCAGCTGGGTGTGTCAGCACATCGGCATCGTTGCTGCGAGTCTCACGGTGAGCCCTCATATGTTCAGCCGTACTGGAGGAGTAGTACATTCTCTGAAGCCGTGGTGTGACCGGGAAATATCGCAATATCTTCCATGCAATGTTTTTCTTCTTCCCTTTGTCCGGTTTGTACCTCGAATGAGACACACTGGACATAATGACAAATCCTTATTCTCTTTCCAGAATAATACACAATCGTTATTGCACGCATCTATCCGGTCGTAGCTCAACCCAAGTTTCCTCATCATCTTCTTCGCGTCATAGTACGACGGCGGTAGCTTTTCACTTTCGGGCAGTATTTCTTTGATGAAGGTAACAAACTCGTTAAAACCTTTCTCACTCAGCCCGTGGTCTGATTTCAACTGTAATAACCTACTAACCGCAGACAGCCGTGTGTGTTTCGGAGCTCCATCCCACAGCGGCTCTTCCGCAGCTCTCAACAACTCATAAAACTGATGAGCCCCCTCGTTCGGCGGTTGTGGCCTGTCGTTACCCCAGTCAACATTAGCATGCCCAACATCCATAATCATATCTCGAAAATCATATCGTGCCTCCTCCCTAACTTCAGTTTGACTAGCCAGGTTGGACGACAATACTATCGTTTCCCCGTGCTGCGTCCACCTTGTGTATCCACCCATAAAACCGTACCGACGAAGATGCCATTTTACTTCAATTCTTTTTCTCCAGTGCAACAACTCACATCTACCGCACGGGCACCTTATCTTATCAAGGTCAACATGTGCAGGATGCGCATAAGCGAAGTCGAGAAATTCGTCAACGCGACACTCAAAATCTTCAGCATTCTTCCTTTTCATCCAACTTCGATCGACTGACATGACGACTGAATTATCGTACTGTATACCACCTTCAATAATGACCAGTGATTAAGCATTGCCGATGTAAATATCAATGCATGAATGTTACAACACGTCTACATATTTCCCCTCCACTCTTGAACAGGTAGTGGTCCTATCCCATTCAGAAAAGCACATGTTTATAAAACAGTGAATAACTCATGCTTAGTCCGATGTCTGTGGAAAATTCGGCAGCACCTCCCCGCATTTCTCCAAGTACACCACATCGATTAGGTGTTCTAACATTCATCTAACCTTGCTCAGGAAGGTTTGACGGATGTTAGAACACCAGATCTGTATGCACCCGGAGAAACACACGAGAACGTGTACCAAATATCCACGACATAGAACATAAAGCATGAGTCAAAATACTGTTTTATAAACAATTAGCTTTTCCAAACTGTCCAAACTGGACATCCAAAGGCTCATTACAAGGCATTACTTTGTAATGAGTACCTTTGAACGGGAACTAAGGGTTTTTATGCATGCATGTGTTCAGAAATTGATAAGATATGCAAGAATCTTTCCGAAATATCAAAACTGCAGAATGATCGTTGCATATGTTATCAATTCCACATTAAATAGAACTCGTTGGCAACGAGTTGAACCATCTCGTTGCCAATGGACTTCTCAAAACAACAATTAATATAAAGAAGGCAGGGTTTGTAAAGAACGAGTAATTGAACCATCTCTGGGCAACATGGAGTAATTATGGGATGTACAAGGGCTAATTAGGGCTAATTAGGCTTAATTGGGTTATGTTAGGGCTAATTAATGTTAATGAGGGCTAGTTTCGGATAATTATAGCTAATTAGGGTTGATTATGACTAATTAGGGTTTAATTGTGCCGAGTAGTGATGATTAGTCCTAATTAGGGCTAATTAGGCTTAATTGGGTTATGTTAGGGCTAATTAATGTTAATGAGGGATAGTTTCGGATGATTATAGCTAACTAGGGTTGATTAGGACTAATTAGAGTTATGTAGTCCTAATTAGGGTTTAATTGTGCCGAGTAGTGATGATTAGTCCTAATTAGGGCTAATTAGGCTTAATTGGGTTATGTTAGGGCTAATTAATGTTAATGAGGGCTAGTTTCGGATAATTATAGCTAATTAGGGTTGATTATGACTAATTAGGGTTTAATTGTGCCGAGTAGTGATGATTAGTCCTAATTAGGGCTAATTAGGCTTAATTGGGTTATGTTAGGGCTAATTAATGTTAATGAGGGCTAGTTTCGGATAATTATAGCTAATTAGGGTTGATTAGGACTAATTAGGGTTATTTAGTCCTAATTAGGGTTTAATTGTGCCGAGTAGTGTTGATTAGTCCTAACTAGCGCTAATTAGGCGTAATTGGGTTATGTTAGTGCAAATTATGACTAATTAGGCTAACTACAATCAATATGCGCATAATTGGGTTCATTTGGGCTAATTTGAGGTAATTACAGCTAATTTGAATTTTATCAGGTTCTTAGGGTTAATTAAAACTAATTAGGCTCGTTAGAGCTAATTAGGGTTAATTGATTTACTAAAATATTGTTAATCAGGACTAATTAGGGCTAATTATAGCCAGCGCTGGAGCCACGATTAGATTCCAGGGGGTGCATGCTAAAAATGTCGCATTAACCTAACTAACCTAAATTTAATGCACATTCAACAACCTCAATTCCGACACCTCATATAGGGTGTCGATATGGTGTCCGATACGTTTCTGACACCTCCGGACACGTGTCAGACACATACCGACACGTGTCTGACACATACCGACACGTGTCCGACGCCTTTGGACACGTGTCCGACACCTCCGGACACGTGTCCGATGCCCAGCGACACGCACCTCCGGACACATCGGCATACGTTAATTTGTTTTCTAAATGTCGGACACCGTCGATCAGACGTGGTGTCCGTGTCTGCGCTAACTAACAGGTATCTCAATCCAATTGGGTCCCATCCTCCGTCAACAATCTCAATTCTCAATTCTCAAATGCTCAATGCAATAAAAATTAACAAAAATCACACATTCAATCCAATTGGGTCCCATCCTCCGTCAATAATCTCAATATCTCAAATGCTCAATGCACAATCTAAAATCATCAATTAACAACCTAAAATCATCAATTCATAATCGCAATTACTTCAAATGCACAGCTAATAACCTAAAATCATCGATCAATAATCACAATTCTAAAACGCACAATTAACAACCTAAAATTATCAAACAAATGATCAATGTTCAAATGGGAAAAAAATGTTCAAAATTCACATATCCGATGCGCTTGAATTATTTCAATTTAGGGTTCGATTGTATTAGGGCATTCAATTTAGGGTTCAATTAGTTTCATTTAGGGTTCGGTTCGATTAGGGCATTCAATTTAGGGTTCAATTACTTCAATTTAGGTACAATTAGGGGGTTCTATTGATTCAATTTAGGGTTCGGTTGATTTGAGGCATTAAATTTAGGATTCAATTAGTTCAATTTAGGGTTCAATTAGGGGGTTCTATTGATTCAATTTAGGGTTCGGTTGATTTGAGGCATTCAATTTAGGGTTCAATTAGTTCAATTTAGGGTTCGGTTGGATTAGGGGATTCAATTTGGGGTTCAATTAGGGTTCGGTTAGATTGGGGCAATCAATTTAGGGTTTAATTAGGGGTTCAATTAGTTTAATTTAGGATTCGATTCAATTAGGGCATTCAATTTAGGATTCAATTACTTCAATTTAGGGTTCAATTAGGGGGCTCTATTGATTCAATTTAGGGTTCGGTTGATTTGAGGCATTCAATTTAGGGTTCAATTAGTTCAATTTAGGGTTCGGTTGGATTAGGGCATTCAATTTAGGGTTCAATTAGGGTTCAGTTAGATTGGGGCAATCAATTTAGGGTTTAATTAGGGGTTCAATTAGACCCGTCGCTAAAAATCTATTCCGTCGCTAAAAATCTTCATCAAACTATGGCTTAATTAGTAGCTCAGCCACGAGGAGCACACAAAACTCTTCATCAAACTCTTCTTAAATACACAAAGAGTTAGGAATATAACTTTTTATGATATCAAACTTAGCCTTTAGAATGTCGCAGATGAGACACTGAGACTAAATCCTCCTGCCCCATTTCTATTGCCACACGAATCATTGCAAGATAGCACAGTTTGTGGAATTGATGTACCACGAGGCACAATGTTGCTGGTCAATTCATGGGCGATTCACAGGGACCCTGAGCTGTGGGGGGACTCGTCAGAATTTAAGCCTGAGAGATTTGGAAGAGTGGGAGGTGAAGGGTATAAGCTGATTCCATTTGGTGCTGGGAGGAGGGCTTGTCCAGGGGCTAGTTTGGGCAGGCGTGTAGGGGGGGGGGGCTGGCACTCGGGGACTTGATTCAATCTTTTGAATGGGAGAGAGAGAGAGCAAAGACGAGGTCGACATGAAGGAGGGGTCAGGTCTCAACATACCCAAAGCCGAGCCTTTGGTTGCTCTGTGCAAGCCTCGTGAAGCCATGGTCGATCTCCTGCCTAAAATTTGACGACTTTAAGGCAATAGAAACATTATGTAGGCGAGCACCCTTGTCGGCGCTTGATTTGGACTGGTCATGTTTATGATGAAACCTGAGTGTTCTATTTGATGCGGGTCCTGTGACCCTTGACGTGTCCTCACAAAGCAAATAACCATTGCTTTACACATCTAGAGATATGCAGACCCCATGTAGCTCAATGCAATTTTGTGATTTTGGGACATATAGTTCATGCCCAGCTTTAGTTTATGTGCATAGCTAGTCTAAAGATAATTCTTGAAGATATCAGAAGTATGCTACACTTCAAGCCCTTGTAATTGTCGTTGCCAGACCTATAGAAACCTTCTCTTAGAACTGACTAAGCACGCAATAAAAAGTTCGAGTTAAAAAAAAAACAATTAAATGGGGATAAATGCACTTTTGTATACGATACTACTTGGAAGCTCAGGGACAACGCCGTTGCATCTCACTCTTCAATTAAAAGATAGTCTTTTTGGTCCATAAGTTTGAATGATAATGTCAAACATGTCCAAGCAGTAGCAGCTTGGTTTTTCATATAATTATTGCCTTTCAAGTGTAGTTCAGTAAGCTTGAGTTTTACTTGGTCCGTTATCTTCGCAGAATTTATCGTGAATGAACCTTGAAACAAGCCACCATGAAATGACTTACGATATCACACAGAGGTCAAGGTTCACTTGCTATGAAATCATATCAGCACAATGCAAAGTCAAGAACGTACATATTGAAGACAGAAGACAAAGAGACATACATTCGATCCAAAGCTGCCGGAGGTGAGAAGGGTCGTAGGGTGGTCGTCGATGCTCGCCGGAACCGTGGGTGGTCGCGAGTCGCGACTGTCAAGCACTGTAGTGGGTTGAAATGGCTGTTCACAGGAGCTCGCCGGTGTCGCGTGGCTGTTCACAGGAGCTCGCCGGTGTCGCGGGAGCTCGCCGGTGTCGGGGGAAGTCGCCGGTGTCGCGGGAAACGATGTCGATGCTCGGGAGAAAGCTGGTGCCCTAATTGAATTGCCTCAATTTGAAATACATCTAATCTTTTTAAAGCCTTTACCGACGGAAAATACCCGTCGGTAAAAGTCCGTCGGCAAAACCGAACTTTCACCGACGGGTATTTTTACCGACGGGATTATTCCGTTGTTAAATAGTTTTACCGACGGGTGTGTTCTGTCGGTAAAAGTCCGTCGGCAAAACCCTACTTTCACCGACGGTTATTTTTACGGACGGAATTATTCCGTCGTTAAATAGTTTTACCGACGGACTTTAAGCGACGGGTATGTTCCGTCGCTGAAACGACTTTTAGAGACGGAATTTCGTCCGTCGCTAAAAGTCCGTCGCAAATTGAGTCTTTTCTTGTAGTGAAGGATCACGAACTTTTTGTGGAGAGTAGTTCAGTCAACATTTGTCATCACTCAATAACTGGTTTTTCAAACCACCAGTTAATCTATCCTGGACTTGGAGAAAGCTTATTCAGCTTAGAGGTCAGATACAACCACTCATAGCATATCAAATTGGGAATGGTAACAAGACTTGGTTTTGGCTTGATAATTGGCTACCTAATGGCCCTATTGTCAATCAATATGGAATGAGTATGATGCTGCTAGTTCTTTGGAACTAAAGGTGAGTGAAATGCTGGTGCATGGCACGTGGAATATACCTAGAAGATCACCAGAATTGAGACTGCTAAATAGCCAACTCCCAGACTTATCTACTAATACAGAGAATGAGGATACAATAAAGTGGCTACCTCACCCTAGTGGAAAATTCAACACCAATTCGGCCTGGCATGCTATCCGAAATCATAATCCAGTTGTGAGTTGGTGGAGGATAGTATGGTTTTCTGGATACATCCCAAAGTGTGCTTTTATATTGTGGCTGGTGTGCAAAATTAAAGAAGACTGAAGACTAAAGACAAGCTAAAGGCTTGGAACATAATAGCTGAGGACCAATGCAGCTTGTGTGAGCAACAACAGGAAACAATGGAGCATCTTTTTATGGAATGCAATATGACGAAGGAGAGTGAGAAGCAGGTGCTAAATAAACTGTAAGTTAATGGCAGTTCATTACATGGTCTCAACTCCTGCATTATGCATGCAGTAGTTTTAGGGGGAAGAGTTTTGAGCCAAGTTAACAAAATTAACCTTGGCTGTCACAGTTTACTCTCTATGGGAAGAAATGAATCAAAGGATTTTAACTGGGAGTCATAAGGGGAGG
>JAVXUO010000230.1:0-50085 GCA_033065855.1 Escallonia rubra | reverse complement strand
TATTTTTGTCTCTTCACTTAAATCTTTCCCATAATTGTCCTTACCCTCTCATTTCCCACCTTTTTCCCTTCCCTTTTGATATACTTCCCCTCCAAAACCCATCTGCCTGAAAGAGAATAGTGGATGCAATGGTGTGCTACTGTCGAAGAAATCCCATCATGAAGACTTCATGAACCAACAGAAACCCAGGGAGAACATTTTTGGTTTGTGCAGCCGAAAATGGCAGGTAATGTCCTAACCGTTGCTTAGCTCCTTCCATTTTTTTCATAATTTTTCTTCCATTTTCAAACACCCACCATGTATTTGTAGGGAGTCCCCTGTGAGTACTTCAGTTGGATTTATCCACCTATGTGTGACCGTTCTATTCAAGTGATCCCTGGGTTGTTACAGAAAATAAATGGCTTGGACGAGCAGCTCCAAAGATGTATGGTGCAACTTGAAGAGTAGCAGAAGCAACTGTCAACATGTGCAAAGGAATTGGGAGGCTATCGCACTAAGTAAAGGTGGTTATGGGTTGCATTGCTCTGCACGTGGTTAATGTTGTTTGTGATGAGCTACAATTTTAAAAGTTCAAATAGGAGTATGGGAACTAAAGGAGCTGGTCCACCTAAGTTGTTGGAGCTTAAGGACCTATAATAACTTAGGGACCTTTGTAATAGATGGATTTGAAGAACATTGGAATCAAAGAAAAAAATTCGATTTGCGGAGTTAGTTTTGCCTGTTGAGTGTGCATTGAGTTCATGATTAGAATAAGATGAAGCAATGAAATTGGAAGATGGAAACAATAGATGTCACAATGCCATGTCTAACTATGCATAAACCTGACCTAAAAAGTATCTGTGCCAAAAGAGACTCACATGCATTGCCAAAAGATGGACTTGTCAACAGAATACCTGTAAACGTAGCCAATTTGAAAGGTTGCCAAAACATTACCAACACTACAGGAGAACACACTTTTAGCGACGGGTAAATCCGTCGCTAAAAGCCCAAAATCCGTCGCTAAAGGAATTAGCGACGGATTCACCGTCGCTAAAAATCCCTCGTATAAAAGCCCGTCACTAAAAGTTTAGCGACGGAATTTTTAAATCCGTCGCTAAATATGTGATTTTTACCGACGGATTTATTATTCATTAGCGACGGAATGTCCGTCGCTAATTATATTTTTAAAATTCTAATTTATTTTCTTTTTCGTCCAATTAGCGACGGATTAAACATTTAGCGACGGAATATTCCGTCGCTAAAAGCTTATTTAATATTCCGTCGCTAAATATTTAATTGAAAGGAATATTTTAGCGACGGAATAAATCCGTCGCCAAAAGTCGATATTTTTTTAAATTTTTTTTTTTTAATTTTTCAATTACCTAAACCTGTACAGAAATACAATTCTCAACAACAACGCGCAATAAGCGAAATACAGATAAAAAATATATAATCAATTAGAAAAAATATTTATTATAAAAGAAACTAATACATGTACAAGCCGGCAACCGGAGATAGCCGGTTAGGAGAGGGGAGAAGAGTACAACCCGGGCGCGGGGGGGGGGGGGGGGAAGCTAGGAACGGGCACGGGAAGGGGCTCATCAGGGGTTCCCGAGTCCCGGATCTGGATCCTGCTGAACCGGGGCCGGGGCGGCTGGTCCAGCAGTGCCCTGCTCCCTCATCATCCGGCACACCACTGTAGCAATGCGCTGGATATCCTCCTCGTGCAAATGAGGCCGAGGAGCCGGTGTCTGTGGAGGGGCAGCAGGGGGTGAGGACGCTCCTATCACGGCACGAGGAGTCGTGCTAGGCAGGCCGCGTATGCGGCCTTTCGGCCGATTCACGACCTCCGGCGTATCTAGCCATCGCTTCAACCCCCCAGTACTCGCAGCCGTACTAGTGGACGCTGATGGCTCTCCGGACTGCTGCTCGGACCCCCTTAGCTGTTCATACGAGGCCTGCAAAAATAGTGGTTTAACGATATGTTATGGCATTAATTAACGAAACAGACATCGAGGATAGAAAGAAACAGATTAACTTAAATAAATTGACTCACATCGATCCGCCGGGCAATATCTGAAATATAGTCGCCCGCCTGGTGCGTCTCGTCCTTGTCCTTCTTCCGCACGTGCGTCTGAGTATAGGTCAGAGCTATGACCTCATCCTCCTCTAGATCCGGGTGCTCGACCGCGTTCATATGTCGGACGATGTCGTGTGGCACCGACCCCCCCGTGTGCGTCGGATCTCTGTTCTGTCTGTTCTGAGCCCCGCTCTTACTCTTGGCGTCCCAACCTGGATCCGCAGCCCACCGATCTATCATCTCCCCCCATACACGGTGAGATATCCAATGTGGGGGATATTTCGTCATGTCCGTCATCGGGGCACCCGCGGGCAGCGCCCTCTTCGCCCGGTCCCGTGCATCGTGGAGCCATCGGCGGTAATTCTTGCCGATGTAATTAAAGAAAGCCTGCTGCCCCAGTCCCTGCTGCTCAGGCGTATCAAACGTGAACCCCTCCTGTAATGCATTCAATAACACAAATTAACAACATAAAACAAACTGTAATTTAACATTTACTAACGCTGAAAAAAATACTTCACCGTACCAGCCACTCCTCCCATAGGGCCTCCCTCGCAGCGGCATCCCATTCCTTCCAGTACAGGCGTGGCTCGAAGAATCGGCCCTTCACAAGAACGCCGATCTTCGTCCTCGCCATATTCTCCAGGATCCTGCCAAATAAGTAATTAAATTAATTAATACAGTTCAAATATAAATTAACATCCAAAATTTTTAGGCATAAGGCGATATTTTTAGTACTTACAGGCCCTCCTGCGTGAGCGTAACGCTCTGTTTACGCTGGGGGTCGATGCGTACCCCGCGTGTCGGACCACGGCCTCGTCGAGATCCTACAAAACACAGACATTAATACAGTTCAAATATAAGGCTAGCGAAAATGTAGGAAACACCGTTATCAACTATACCTGAGGTAGAACCCACGGAAGATGGAGACGGCTGGGGCGACGGCGATGGCTGGGGCGACGGCGATGGCTGGGGCGACGGTGACGGCGACAGCTGGGGCTGGGCCCCCGATGGCTGTCCGCGATCACTCTGTGCCCCGTCATCAGTAGGCAATGCCGAGGTGGGACTAATCGGGGAGGAAGCAGCTCGGCGTCCAGCCCGGCCACGAATAGCCCGTATCCTATCCATATCTGACTTCATATAGATTATATACAAAGACATTAACACGTGAAAAACAATAATTTAGGCATAAATCATCATCGGCACTATATATATATATATGAACGAATGTGCAAAAACACATCAATAAACACCAAGTTCTAAAATGTTACTACATTTTTCCCGTGATGTTACAACATTACAAGTCAATCATTTTCAGTTTGCGAATCATCTTCATCACTATCCTCGTCGCCCTCTTCTTCGTGGGACTCGTCGTCCTCTTCATCTTCTAATTCATCCTCTTCATCAGTAGACTCGGTCACATCATCTCCAACACTTTCAACATCTTCCGCGTCATCATATACGACTTCTTCTCCCACAAGAAGTGTTGTTGGAAGAGGAAGATCGTCCTCCTCGTTGTTGACCTCAACAGGGAACAAGACACGTGGTTGGTCGGCTTGAAAGGAGTCTAGCTCACTGTCATACGTCACGGGCAATTTCTTGGACTTGATAGTTGTATACCAATGAGATTTGGGATTGGCGACGTCCTCCGCGTAAAAGACTTGTACAACTTGACTAGCAAACACAAATGGCTCGTCTGATGCAAGTCTTGACTTGACATTGACATCTACAATCCCTTGAGAGCTAACACGGATTCCTCTGCTGCATGTGACATCGAACCACGTACACTTGAACATTACCAGGCGGTTTTGGGAACCCAGATATGTTAGCTCAACAATCTCATCTAACTCTCCGTAAAAATCCATGCAATTCTCGGCATAACAGTCGCCGTTGACCAAGACTCCACTGTTTTGGGTTTGTTTTGTTCGGTCATCATCTTTTACGTTAAACCTAAACCCGTTGATGATATAACCTCCGTAACAGGATGTTTGTTTGTTAGGGCCTTCGGCTAGTAATTTCAAGCAGGAGGCCACTGGTCTATCCATTGACTGAACCTATTATAAATGACGGTAAACATTAGGGATAAATCAGTATACTAATTGGCCACAGAACTGTATATAACACATAATATAATTTCGTTAAATAATCTTACACGATTTTTGAACCACTGTACAAATTGTGACTTCCGGTGAGATTCAAGTCCAGCGGGATCAGTGATTAAAGATTCCGCATCGAACTCACTGCAAACCAATATGCATCTAACTCGCTTAACACACTTTCAATTATGTACATCAATGTAAGTGAATTAAGACTTTAACTTACTCAACGAATGCCGAAACTTCATCGCAATTTAGAAGGGCATATATTGTTGCAGCATTGTACTCTTCATCTGTTAGCCATCGAGTATACGTTCGGCCGAACGGACTACCTGACTGCTTGAATATTGACAATTGCCCTTCCAAATTTGTGCTTGCTCCGGGATCATTTCGGCCTAGTTGATTTAACCTTGTACCAACATCCGAACCGAAATATTGACTACAAAAGTTTACAAGTTCTTCCATTACGTAAGCCTCCGCAATTGAGCCCTCAACCCGAGCCTTATTACGGACTTTTTTCTTTAAATGGAACATGAACCTAGAAGTTTAGGGAATCGAGTTAGGTGGAATATCAATAATAACAGATGTCGCATTAAGTGTAAACGAACAACTGTAACAATTTAAGGATTACCTCTCGAAGGGATACATCCACCGATATTGCACGGGTCCACCCATTTTAGCTTCATACGCCAAGTGAACAGGCAGATGCTCCATTGAATCAAAGAACGAAGGTGGGAAGATTTTCTCCAGCTTGCAAATCGTCACCACAATGTTCTTCTCAAGCACTTCCATGTTACTCACCCGGATCGTAGAAGAGCATATATCTCGAAAGAAATGAGATAATTCAGTCAAAGTCTCGCAAACAACCCGTGGCAACAGTCCCCGGAAGGCAATAGGAATGAATCTCTCCATGAATACGTGGCAGTCGTGACTCTTCATCCCTTGGAACTTGCATTCCGAAACATTGCAACAACGAGATATGTTGGACGCAAACCCATCCGGAAGCTTCAAATTCTTAACCCACTGACAGACCTTCTCAACTTGTTTCTTGTCTAGACAGTAAGGTGCTTTCGGAAGTATGGTCCTCCCACTGACTGTCCGAGGATGCAATTCACGGCGTACACCCAACTGTTGTAGATCCCTTCTCGCTTTAAGGTGATCTTTCGATTTGCCCTTGAAATTCATCACTGTGTTGAACACATTATCAAAAACGTTCTTCTCAATATGCATCACATCCATGTTGTTTCGGATAACGAGCGTCCTCCAGTAGGCTAACTCCCAGAAGATACAAAATTTTCTCCAGTTGTGCTCTTTCCCGAACCCTGCAATCTTCTGATCCGGCACACCCTTACCGTGTGGTATGTCAGTATCAAGTGCCTCCAGGTGTGAGAGTACTTCTTCACCAGATGGGTAGTCCAGCGTGACAACCTCACGCTCGATTGTCCCGTCAAATTTATCCTTCTGCCTACGAAACTGATGGCCCGGTGGCAAAAGCTTACGGTGACATCCGAACCACGAGGCCTTTCCGCCGTGCTTTAACGTATGACCGGGGTTCACGCCCATACAAGCAGGGCATGCTAGCTTCCCATGTGTGCTCCAGCCACACGTCATTCCCAATGCGGGGAAATCATGTATAGTCCACATCAAAGCAGCCCTCATCTGAAAATTTTGTTTAAGGGATGCATCATATGTTTCGACTCCATGATTCCATAATTGTTTTAACTCATCAATCAACGGCCTTAAATACACATCTATGTCCTTACCGGGACTCTTCGGCCCCGGAATAAGCAACGACAAGAACATATACGGCTTCTTCATGCACATGCCTGGTGGAAGGTTGTAAGGGACAATAATAACAGGCCAACAGGAGTAAGGCGTGGTAGACTGACCGAAAGGGTTGAACCCATCGGTTGCCAGACCAAGTCTAACATTCCGAACTTCCTGAGCAAAGACTGGATGCCTGCGGTCAAACTCCTTCCACGCCTCTCCATCAGCTGGGTGTGTCAGCACATCGGCATCGTTGCTGCGAGTCTCACGGTGAGCCCTCATATGTTCAGCCGTACTGGAGGAGTAGTACATTCTCTGAAGCCGTGGTGTGACCGGGAAATATCGCAATATCTTCCATGCAATGTTTTTCTTCTTCCCTTTGTCCGGTTTGTACCTCGAATGATCACACACTGGACATAATGACAAATCCTTATTCTCTTTCCAGAATAATACACAATCGTTATTGCACGCATCTATCCGGTCGTAGCTCAACCCAAGTTTCCTCATCATCTTCTTCGCGTCATAGTACGACGGCGGTAGCTTTTCACTTTCGGGCAGTATTTCTTTGATGAAGGTAACAAACTCGTTAAAACCTTTCTCACTCAGCCCGTGGTCTGATTTCAACTGTAATAACCTACTAACCGCAGACAGCCGTGTGTGTTTCGGAGCTCCATCCCACAGCGGCTCTTCCGCAGCTCTCAACAACTCATAAAACTGATGAGCCCCCTCGTTCGGCGGTTGTGGCCTGTCGTTACCCCAGTCAACATTAGCATGCCCAACATCCATAATCATATCTCGAAAATCATATCGTGCCTCCTCCCTAACTTCAGTTTGACTAGCCAGGTTGGACGACAATACTATCGTTTCCCCGTGCTGCGTCCACCTTGTGTATCCACCCATAAAACCGTACCGACGAAGATGCCATTTTACTTCAATTCTTTTTCTCCAGTGCAACAACTCACATCTACCGCACGGGCACCTTATCTTATCAAGGTCAACATGTGCAGGATGCGCATAAGCGAAGTCGAGAAATTCGTCAACGCGACACTCAAAATCTTCAGCATTCTTCCTTTTCATCCAACTTCGATCGACTGACATGACGACTGAATTATCGTACTGTATACCACCTTCAATAATGACCAGTGATTAAGCATTGCCGATGTAAATATCAATGCATGAATGTTACAACACGTCTACATATTTCCCCTCCACTCTTGAACAGGTAGTGGTCCTATCCCATTCAGAAAAGCACATGTTTATAAAACAGTGAATAACTCATGCTTAGTCCGATGTCTGTGGAAAATTCGGCAGCACCTCCCCGCATTTCTCCAAGTACACCACATCGATTAGGTGTTCTAACATTCATCTAACCTTGCTCAGGAAGGTTTGACGGATGTTAGAACACCAGATCTGTATGCACCCGGAGAAACACACGAGAACGTGTACCAAATATCCACGACATAGAACATAAAGCATGAGTCAAAATACTGTTTTATAAACAATTAGCTTTTCCAAACTGTCCAAACTGGACATCCAAAGGCTCATTACAAGGCATTACTTTGTAATGAGTACCTTTGAACGGGAACTAAGGGTTTTTATGCATGCATGTGTTCAGAAATTGATAAGATATGCAAGAATCTTTCCGAAATATCAAAACTGCAGAATGATCGTTGCATATGTTATCAATTCCACATTAAATAGAACTCGTTGGCAACGAGTTGAACCATCTCGTTGCCAATGGACTTCTCAAAACAACAATTAATATAAAGAAGGCAGGGTTTGTAAAGAACGAGTAATTGAACCATCTCTGGGCAACATGGAGTAATTATGGGATGTACAAGGGCTGATTAGGGCTAATTAGGCTTAATTGGGTTATGTTAGGGCTAATTAATGTTAATGAGGGCTAGTTTCGGATAATTATAGCTAATTAGGGTTGATTATGACTAATTAGGGTTTAATTGTGCCGAGTAGTGATGATTAGTCCTAATTAGGGCTAATTAGGCTTAATTGGGTTATGTTAGGGCTAATTAATGTTAATGAGGGATAGTTTCGGATGATTATAGCTGACTAGGGTTGATTAGGACTAATTAGAGTTATGTAGTCCTAATTAGGGTTTAATTGTGCCGAGTAGTGATGATTAGTCCTAATTAGGGCTAATTAGGCTTAATTGGGTTATGTTAGGGCTAATTAATGTTAATGAGGGCTAGTTTCGGATAATTATAGCTAATTAGGGTTGATTATGACTAATTAGGGTTTAATTGTGCCGAGTAGTGATGATTAGTCCTAATTAGGGCTAATTAGGCTTAATTGGGTTATGTTAGGGCTAATTAATGTTAATGAGGGATAGTTTCGGATGATTATAGCTGACTAGGGTTGATTAGGACTAATTAGAGTTATGTAGTCCTAATTAGGGTTTAATTGTGCCGAGTAGTGATGATTAGTCCTAATTAGGGCTAATTAGGCTTAATTGGGTTATGTTAGGGCTAATTAATGTTAATGAGGGATAGTTTCGGATGATTATAGCTGACTAGGGTTGATTAGGACTAATTAGAGTTATGTAGTCCTAATTAGGGTTTAATTGTGCCGAGTAGTGTTGATTAGTCCTAACTAGCGCTAATTAGGCGTAATTGGGTTATGTTAGTGCAAATTATGACTAATTAGGCTAACAACAATCAATATGCGCATAATTGGGTTCATTTGGGCTAATTTGAGGTAATTACAGCTAATTTGAATTTTATCAGGTTCTTAGGGTTAATTAAAACTAATTAGGCTCGTTAGAGCTAATTAGGGTTAATTGATTTACTAAAATATTATTAATCAGGACTAATTAGGGCTAATTATAGCCAGCGCTGGAGCCACGATTAGATTCCAGGGGGTGCATGCTAAAAATGTCGCATTAACCTAACTAACCTAAATTTAATGCACATTCAACAACCTCAATTCCGACACCTCATATAGGGTGTCGATATGGTGTCCGATACGTTTCTGACACCTCCGGACACGTGTCAGACACATACCGACACGTGTCTGACACATACCGACACGTGTCCGACGCCTTTGGACACGTGTCCGACACCTCCGGACACGTGTCCGATGCCCAGCGACACGCACCTCCGGACACATCGGCATACGTTAATTTGTTTTCTAAATGTCGGACACCGTCGATCAGACGTGGTGTCCGTGTCTGCGCTAACTAACAGGTATCTCAATCCAATTGGGTCCCATCCTCCGTCAACAATCTCAATTCTCAATTCTCAAATGCTCAATGCAATAAAAATTAACAAAAATCACACATTCAATCCAATTGGGTCCCATCCTCCGTCAACAATCTCAATTCTCAATTCTCAAATGCTCAATGCAATAAAAATTAACAAAAATCACACATTCAATCCAATTGGGTCCCATCCTCCGTCAATAATCTCAATATCTCAAATGCTCAATGCACAATCTAAAATCATCAATTAACAACCTAAAATCATCAATTCATAATCGCAATTACTTCAAATGCACAGCTAATAACCTAAAATCATCGATCAATAATCACAATTCTAAAACGCACAATTAACAACCTAAAATTATCAAACAAATGATCAATGTTCAAATGGGAAAAAAATGTTCAAAATTCACATATCCGATGCGCTTGAATTATTTCAATTTAGGGTTTGATTGTATTAGGGCATTCAATTTAGGGTTCAATTAGTTTCATTTAGGGTTCGGTTCGATTAGGGCATTCAATTTAGGGTTCAATTACTTCAATTTAGGTACAATTAGGGGGTTCTATTGATTCAATTTAGGGTTCGGTTGATTTGAGGCATTAAATTTAGGATTCAATTAGTTCAATTTAGGGTTCAATTAGGGGGTTCTATTGATTCAATTTAGGGTTCGGTTGATTTGAGGCATTCAATTTAGGGTTCAATTAGTTCAATTTAGGGTTCGGTTGGATTAAGGGGTTCAATTTGGGGTTCAATTAGGGTTCGGTTAGATTGGGGCAATCAATTTAGGGTTTAATTAGGGGTTCAATTAGTTTAATTTAGGATTCGATTCAATTAGGTCATTCAATTTAGGATTCAATTACTTCAATTTAGGGTTCAATTAGGGGGCTCTATTGATTCAATTTAGGGTTCGGTTGATTTGAGGCATTCAATTTAGGGTTCAATTAGTTCAATTTAGGGTTCGGTTGGATTAGGGCATTCAATTTAGGGTTCAATTAGGGTTCAGTTAGATTGGGGCAATCAATTTAGGGTTTAATTAGGGGTTCAATTAGACCCGTCGCTAAAAATCTATTCCGTCGCTAAAAATCTTCATCAAACTATGGCTTAATTAGTAGCTCAGCCACGAGGAGCACACAAAACTCTTCATCAAACTCTTCTTAAATACACAAAGAGTTAGGAATATAACTTTTTATGATATCAAACTTAGCCTTTAGAATGTCGCAGATGAGACACTGAGACTAAATCCTCCTGCCCCATTTCTACTGCCACACGAATCATTGCAAGATAGCACAGTTTGTGGAATTGATGTACCACGAGGCACAATGTTGCTGGTCAATTCATGGGCGATTCACAGGGACCCTGAGCTGTGGGGGGACTCGTCAGAATTTAAGCCTGAGAGATTTAGAAGAGTGGGAGGTGAAGGGTATAAGCTGATTCCATTTGGTGCTGGGAGGAGGGCTTGTCCAGGGGCTAGTTTGGGCAGGCGTGTAGGGGGGGGGGGGCTGGCACTCGGGGACTTGATTCAATCTTTTGAATGGGAGAGAGAGAGAGCAAAGACGAGGTCGACATGAAGGAGGGGTCAGGTCTCAACATACCCAAAGCCGAGCCTTTGGTTGCTCTGTGCAAGCCTCGTGAAGCCATGGTCGATCTCCTGCCTAAAATTTGACGACTTTAAGGCAATAGAAACATTATGTAGGCGAGCACCCTTGTCGGCGCTTGATTTGGACTGGTCATGTTTATGATGAAACCTGAGTGTTCTATTTGATGCGGGTCCTGTGACCCTTGACGTGTCCTCACAAAGCAAATAACCATTGCTTTACACATCTAGAGATATGCAGACCCCCATGTAGCTCAATGCAATTTTGTGATTTTGGGACATATAGTTCATGCCCAGCTTTAGTTTATGTGCATAGCTAGTCTAAAGATAATTCTTGAAGATATCAGAAGTATGCTACACTTCAAGCCCTTGTAATTGTCGTTGCCAGACCTATAGAAACCTTCTCTTAGAACTGACTAAGCACGCAATAAAAAGTAAAAAAAAAAAAAAAAACAATTAAATGGGGATAAATGCACTTCTGTATACGATACTACTTGGAAGCTCAGGGACAACGCCGTTGCATCTCACTCTTCAATTAAAAGATAGTCTTTTTGGTCCATAAGTTTGAATGATAATGTCAAACATGTCCAAGCAGTAGCAGCTTGGTTTTTCATATAATTATTGCCTTATCAAGTGTAGTTCAGTAAGCTTGAGTTTTACTTGGTCCGTTATCTTCGCAGAATTTATCGTGAATGAACCTTGAAACAAGCCACCATGAAATGACTTACGATATCACACAGAGGTCAAGGTTCACTTGCTATGAAATCATATCAGCACAATGCAAAGTCAAGAACGTACATATTGAAGACAGAAGACAAAGAGACATACATTCGATCCAAAGCTGCCGGAGGTGAGAAGGGTCGTAGGGTGGTCGTCGATGCTCGCCGGAACCGTGGGTGGTCGCGAGTTGCGACTGTCAAGCACTGTAGTGGGTTGAAATGGCTGTTCACAGGAGCTCGCCGGTGTCGCGTGGCTGTTCACAGGAGCTCGCCGGTGTCGCGGGAGCTCGCCGGTGTCGGGGGAAGTCGCCGGTGTCGCGGGAAACGATGTCGATGCTCGGGAGAAAGCTGGTGCCCTAATTGAATTGCCTCAATTTGAAATACATCTAATCTTTTTAAAGCCTTTACCGACGGAAAATACCCGTCGGTAAAAGTCCGTCGGCAAAACCGAACTTTCACCGACGGGTATTTTTACCGACGGGATTATTCCGTTGTTAAATCGTTTTACCGACGGGTGTGTTCTGTCGGTAAAAGTCCGTCGGCAAAACCCTACTTTCACCGACGGTTATTTTTACGGACGGAATTATTCCGTCGTTAAATAGTTTTACCGACGGACTTTAAGCGACGGGTATGTTCCGTCGCTGAAACGACTTTTAGAGACGGAATTTCATCCGTCGCTAAAAGTCCGTCGCAAATTGAGTCTTTTCTTGTAGTGCAAAAGATTACATAGGAACCAAATTCACCTAGCAATCAATATATATTGCCTAAAATAGTTGTTCATTTTCCACCTATCAGACTAATTACATCAAGTTGTTCATTGTCCACCAGTTTCTCTCATCAATGATGCTGCATTAGAGAATCCATAAGCCCTAGCCGATGATGACCTTGTTACCCTAGAGCTTTCTTCTTGAGCACCTTGCCTTGTAGTATTTCTTCTGACCTGAAAAAACAAAAAACAACACACCATCAAATCAAGGACGAACTATTAGTAATGAGATGAAAAAGAAGTCAGTGTCTAAATTGGTCACTCACTGGATACTTCCTTTTAGGTTCAGGTTGTAACCAGCCCCTGAGATTTGGATCAGTAAATTTCATCTTCTTCAATTTAGGTTGTTTTGTCCTTTGACCAGTTGAGGATGTGCCTGCTTGATTTCCCCGACTTTCTCCTACTGCACTTCTGCTTTTGCCACTACTTTTTTCTTTGCCTTTGCCCTTTGTTTTTCCTCTCTGTTGAGGACCTGAACCTAAATCTGTCTCTTTCCTTTTGGCTGAGATCCTTGACCTCTACAACTTTTGCTATTGTTTCCAGCATTACCACAACTGCTACATTTGATCACAATACCCTTTCTACCAAGTATGTTTACATGTTCATCCATCACAACTTTTTTCCTTCATCTTTATCTTTCATCCTCATCTTCTTAGGCCTACCAGGTTGTTTATGATAAAGAGGTGGAAGAATTGGAGTTTTATTTGTTTATTCCCACAAGTTGGGACCATTAACAGGTTTGAACAGATGATTATATACCTTCTTAAAGGTCTCAACCCTAAAACATTCATCAACCCAAAGTTCAGGTTCACCCCTACTCCCTCCATTTTCCATGTCATTATACACTACAAGAAAACCCACTTTTAGCGACGGAATTCTCCATCGCTAAAAGTAGGTAATCCGTCGGTAAAGACTTTTAACGACTGACTGTCCGTCGCTAAAAATTCGTTGGGAAAAACCCCGTTGCTAAAAGATTAGCAACGGATTTTGGTAATCCGTCGGCAAAATTTTACTTTTATCGACGGAAATAATTACTTTTAGCGACGGAAAATTCCGTCGCTAAAACAATTTTCTATATTTGTTCTAATTTTTGAATTTCTCAAAAACAATCTTTTAGCAACNGAATTTCCGTCGTTAAAAATACGTCTCAAAATTCTTTAGTGACATTAATTCCGTCACTAAAAGTCTCTCTAAATCATTTTCAAAGAAATTTTTAACGACACAATTTTGTTGCTAAAGGTCTGTCTCTAAAATATTTACCATTTTGTAGGACTTTTAGCGACGGAATTCCGTCGCTAAAACTCAAAAGGCTTTTTTGTTTTTATTAATCTTTAAAATGCTAAATCTGTTTCAAAAAATTAATTCTAATAAACTAATCCATCAATAATTTAATTATTGAAACTAGCATTCATCTTTATCAAATTTCAAGTAAAACAAATAAGAATTAAGTTAGATGTTCACTGAATATAATGTATAATATATTACATCGTACAATCTCAAAAAAAAAGAAAAAAAATACAAACTACATTAAAACTAAAAAAATTATAAACCAAAGATTTGTTCCAAAGCCTGCACAAGGAAGAAAAAATACAAGTTACTTAAAAACAATTTGACTGCAATTAGTGATGAAATTGCCTGATAAAAAAAATCCTAATTTTATCATGTTTTATACAGTGACCAGGGAACAATTCCTTCAGTTCTAGAGAGAATTTCTAAACTTTTATCAAGTGATTGATGGCATATTCACTTGAAAAGACTTTTATGGAGTATCTAAGCACTAAACAAAGCCAGAAGCCAGGCCTGAACGAAAGGGGGATTAAACAAACTCATAATTTCTTTACCTCAATTTATAGAGCATTATAGTATCCTATAATGCTCCTAGGAACCCAACCTTCTTCTGTTCTATTTACTGCAACATTCACAATAAATCTAAGGGAATATATTCAATGTGAACAGTTGTTGATAGCCAACACCTTGCTCGTGTGAACTCAGTAGCTTAGCTTCAACTGAATCATGCAGCTGGAAGATAAACATACCTCGACAAGCTGGAAGAACCTTGATTCCGCTATCCAGAATTTAGGAACTTTCAGAATCCTTTTAAAACTCGCATTGATTTGTCTAAAAAGTACTCAATTCTATTTAAATGTTAGCAAACTAAATTAGCAGTAAATTCAAGTCTCCAGCCTCTGCAGGTTCAGTTCTACTTGAGGATGCTTAGCTAGACCTTATCTACTACTTGGACTCACTACGTAAATCCAATCCCACTATTCTGATTTGTTTAGGGCCTAATCTTAAATCTATCTTATTCTTCCCTAAACATTACAGTTTAACTTGTTCACGGCATCTCAACTATATGTTGCAGACTCACAATTAATAATATTATTTGTACATGCAACAACATCTAATCCCAATTCTATCAACTTGAAAATCTTTAAAAAATAATAATTGGCATTTACGTAACATGAAACGTTCATAGTAGGAGTTTCACACATTTTCAAGATTCTTGACCCTAATATATGCTTTGGATTCAACTAAAGTCTACTTCATGTATCCCATGAAAAAGGCAAAAAGGCAACGTGTGGCAAGCTTCATGGCCTTGCTTTCTCTAATTATTCAAAATACTCATCCCCCAGAGTGAAAATCTAAAGGAAGGGCAATAACTCTATTTCGAGACAAATTACTAGAAGTCTCAATATCTAATCAACTGAAGCAATAAATCTGCTCACAATAGAGATCTGCGGGGCATGGGGTGCGGCAGTGGAGATGCGGTGGCCGGCAACAATAGAGATCTGCGGGGCATGGCCTGGGATGCGGTGGCCGGCAACAATAGAGATCTGCGGGGCATGGGGTGCGGCAGTGGAGGCGCCGCCGTCGTGGCTGTAGCAGCCGGACGTGAGTGGCTGTTACGTGGGGGGGGCGGGCCTAGCTGTTGGCGCCAGCGGAGCTGTGGTGGCGAGGGTGGCATGTGGGTGTGGTAATGGGGGTTGTAGAGAGAAGAGAGAGAGGCAGAGAGAAAATAGGGAAAGAAGGCAGTGCAACGGCGGGGAGAAAAGAAAAGAATTAGGGTTTGTGTCCATTTAACTAACTTTTAGCGACGGATTTTTTCAGTCTTTAAAAGTTCGTCGCTAAAAGTTATTAAAAATTTTCAAATAAATGGACTTTTACCGACGGAACCAATCCGTCGCTAAAAGTAATTTAAAAATTATTTTTTTTAAAAAAAGTTTTTCAAAAGAGGAAGAATTTCACAAATTCAAATTAGCGACGGATTTACCGTCGGTAAAAGTTCGTCGCTTAAAATATTTACCGACAGAATATTCCGTTGGTAATCTCTTTAGCAATGGATATTTACCGACGGACATATCCGTTGCTAAAAGTGTTTTTTAGCGACGAAAATTAGTCCGTCGCTAAAAATCCATTGCTAAAGACTGTTTTTCTTCTAGTGATATATTGCAGAAACAGCATGGGCACATGGGATCTCACATAGGTCCCATTTCCTGCAAGTGCAACTCCTCTCCTTCAGGTCTACAACATACTCTTCCCTACTTGCAGCCCTTACATGGTACTGAGTACCACAATTCCGCTCATAATTGTAATGGCAGGACTTTGACTTCATGCTTTCCAGTTTCTGTTGTATCTTTGGACACAAAAGGCCATCCCATTTCTCCATGGCCCTCCTTTTTTTCACAATCCTTCCCATCATAAGACCCCTTATTGCCTCAAGGTATGAAATTATTGGTTTATCCCTACTGCTAAGGATGAAACTATTAAATACCTCACAGTAGTTATTCAACAATAAGTCACATCTAGACTTGAGTGAAAAATGAGACCTACACCAGTGACTAGCAGGTATCTTATGAAGGTACTCAAATGCCCATACACAATCTGTCTTTAATGTGTCCATTGCTCTCTTAAAGTATGTGACATTAGGGGCTTTTGCAGCATTCCACATGGCTTCTTTCATATCTAAACTAAGAAATAGCTTCCTAAAGTTCTTGTACAAATGCATGACACAATACCTTTGCTCACAATCTGGCACTACTTCCTCAAGTGCAGACAACAAACCCTGATAAAGTATGAAGCATTTACTCTTAATGTAAATCAAATTTATAATTAAAAAAATTCAAATAAAATATTATCTTTTGTTGGTATGAAATGAAGGTCCAATCACTTTGGTCTTCAATGTTTAAGTCTTCAACCACCAATTCGATAAACCATTTCCAGGATTGTTGATTTTCAGCTTCAACCACTGCCCAGGCAAAGGGGTACATTTCATTATCAGGATCAATTCCCACTGCTGTCAACAACTGTCCTGGGAAAAGGCCCTTTAAGAAACACCTATCAAGCCCAACCACCTTCCTACAACCTGCTTTGAAACCAACCTTCAAATCCCCCAAACACATGTATAATCTATGAAATCTAAGAAACTCTTCACAAACAATGGGCTCACATAATTTGATGATTGCAGTAGAACCTGGATTAGTCCCGTTGATCTCATGACAGTAGTCCCACAACCCCTTAAACTGATCCATGTAACTTCCCTTACACTTTGCCCTGACTATGTCTCTCTCATTAGTATAAAGCTTAATTCTCCTCCTTGTAATGATTGAATGCTCCCTAATAGCTTCCTTCAGCACTTGTGAGTTAGCAAATAACATGCCCACACTAAATCTGGGTTTGTTCATGTTACTGTTAGGATTAAACTGAGGGTGGCTTTCCTTGCCTTCTTCATCCTCAGGTTCCCTAGGCCAACTCCTTAAGTCATCAGAATGATAGCCTCCTGAATTACCACCCTCCTGATCCTCAATTTGTGATATACTTTCCCTATACCTGCCTTCTTCAGTCTCAACTTGTGCATTGTAAATGTGTACATCTTCCTCAGCCTCATACTCACTGTCATGCAATGTATTTTGACTGCACCCTCACCTTCATCTCCTGACTCAGACGATTCAACTATCTCATCACTTTGTTGTTGATGCTCTGTACCTACATGCTCTTGCTCAATGGTATGGGCATCTCTATTAGGCAACTCAGTCACATCCTCATGCTCACTAGGGTGTAGTATGTCATTATTAGGAAGCAACAACTATGTGAACTGAGTATCCTCAAAATGAGGCATTACTTCATCATAAAAACTTTTCAGTGGAGAATTACCACCCTCAGATCTTTTATCCTCTTGTGTATCATTTATATCTTGGGTTGCCTGAGGATGATCATCACCTAACTCCATCTCTTCAATGACAACTGAAGATGGTATTGATGGTGGCATAAAAAACTCCTCTACTGATGTACTTCCATGTTCAACATAGACCTCTATTCATTACACTTATAATCATGTAACACTTTTAAGAGTTCCCTTATAATCATCCCCTCTTAGAACCCTCAACCCACTGTCAAGACTCATGCCAGGAATTTTGTAGAAGTAAAACCTGACCTCATCAATATAGCCTAATTCTTTTAGCATCTCATCTAATTCATGCATCAAATACTTATCACAGTCATAGTAATCAACATAAGTTATGAAACCCTCAACATAAACCCTCTGTGGACTGGAAAAAAACTCACCCCCAGTATGCAACTCAGTGGTAAAGTATTCAACTTCATTTCCTGGTTCATACACAAAAATCACCAAAAAACCCTAAGTCCGTGCCCTTTTATCTCTGTAACCAATTAAAAATGTCCCAAATACATACATGCATATATAATAATAACATGAGTTTGTGTAAAAATATACTACAGATCGACATGCATGTAATATTTAACCAAATCAAATGAATATTTTATATGTACCCATAATTTTATATGCATTGTGCGTAGAACACAACAATCGAAATGAAAATCAACAATATTAAATCTACATACCATACAAATCACGTGGGTCGACGTAAATTTCATCATCTCTAAGGACCCCCCGACATCTCAATCGTCTCCACACAACGTCCACAGAGCACCAAGAGTTATGAACTCGACTGGTTCTAAATTCCCTGATTAAATCTAACCCTGAACAATGGATGGATTTTTGTATGTGTGATTGTATAAAGTTTCTAGTTTTTTTCAACAGAGGTGAAGAGGGGAAGAGTCACGCCTGGTTTCAAAGATAGTGAACAGTTGTGGGGAGAGAGAAGAGTCGTGCTTGGTTTTGGTGAAGAGACAAAATTACCCCCAATTTGAAGGGTCATGTGCACGGCGCGTGACCATTTAACGGAGAAAATTTAAAATCGGCAGACAGAGTGGTCAAATCGGACAGATTTGAGAGTCCAGTGGCCAAAATGGCACAAAATAAAGTTGAGTGACTTTAGTGAAAAAAGGGGTCATAGTTCAGTGGCCATTGGTGCATTTTACTCCAGAATAAATGTCTGCCTTTTTGTAATAATCCGGGGGAGGAACCTGCTTCTTTCCTTTTGATTAGCCGATCCTTCCACAATCACCCTCATTATCTTAGCCCTCTTACCTCCCTCTGAATGGTTACTGTGAAAGAACGGGATTGCCTTCATGGAATGCAACTCATAACTCAAAACTTAACCCCTTCAAGGTAGTTTGCCGCTAGTTGCATGTCTTATTTATGTAACAATGGGTCACTTAAAAGTGTGACTTATGTGAAAATGAAAAAGAAAAGTCTAATATGTTTGTTTGATATATACACATGATTTATTTCTCTAACTGCCAGACAATATATACACGGCAATTAAGTGATGTTATTCTACAGAAGCTAATAAACAGTCACTATAGGTCTTGTTATGTGTAACAATAATATTCAGGATTCTTTTCCTTGTCTTTCTTATTTTCCTTTTTTGGGCATGGTGTATGACCCTTTGGCCTACTATATATATATATATATATATGTATATATAATGGTATTAAAAACCTTCTGAAGTTAAAGAATTAAATCCATATGTAACATTTATAATTCAAAAGAGATACTTGATAGTATCACTATATTTTAATTACAACTATAATCGTATTCGTTATTTAACTCTACATGACCCTAGCATGACTATTCTACTATTATAAGTGCTAAGCTAATATTCATTCGAAAAACGACTTGACAACTTAAAATAAAATCTTAATTTAAGAAGACAAGTATCTAGCGGCTCCATTGTGTAGATGTCTACTCTGTCTTTCAACTTATAATATAACGAAATTACAGGTAAACACACATGTATATGCAAATGTGTCATAATTATTTCATGTAGTCTAATCAAACAAACAACGCTATTTAATAATAAAAAATTAGGAGTAATGCAAGTGAATTCATCTTTCTTATTTTACACTTAAGTTAGTCGTGATTAATTTAGCTTATTTTTTGTAGCCAAATATAATATATTTTTTATATTGTTAATGTCTTTTTTTGTCTTAGGATATGTGGTACAAATTAATACACGTTTTAAAATTTTATAATATACTGTATTTTATAAACCGACTCGAGCTTGGCTCGGGTTACTGGGCTAGTATATATAAAAAGCTGAAACTTTTGCTTAAAATTGCGACACGTAGGATTTTTGGAACTCTATCTTTGTGACAAGTAGGAATTTTTAAGAACCTTCTCCTTCTTTCACGTAAGCTTCAACTTTGCATGTGGTAGTCCTCTAACATAGTTAGTCTCTTTATTTAAAGTCCATCTCTTTTGAATTAGATATATAAAATTCAAGAATCCTATTTGTTTTGGTATTCTTTTCTTTTTCTACTCTATTTAACTCTTTACTATAATTTATTATTAAAAAATTCGTAGGTATAATTTATGCAATATTTTTAAACTTTATAAACTAAGAAACTAATTATACACCTTCTAAAACTCTACCTAATCAATATACTTATACATTAGGCCTTAAATATAATTATTAAAATCTCAAAAGTACTTTAAAATAACAATATAAAATCACAAAAATGTAAAACACGAAAATCATACCCTACTTACTAATTCTGTAGTATGATCATTGGGCCGAATTTTGTAAATCTTATAAAGTTAAGAAACCAAATCTACTTCTTTTACACATAATCCAAAAAGGCTTCAATTTGGACTACTAACTTCTTAAAAATACTTAAAATAGAAAAACAAAAAAAAAATCTCGCAAATATAAATAAAATCTCGCAAATCTAAACAATGAAAATCATGTATGAAATTAATGATTAATCTTTACAAGTTAAAAGGTAAGCTTTTCTTAGCGTATATTTTTCTTTTTACCTCTTTTCGTTATGCAATACGTCATCCTATTTGTTTCGGTATTTTTTTTTCCTTTTTAAAGAAATCTTATTTCTCCATAAGCTTTATTATAACTTTCGTCTTTTGCACCAATCTTCTTAAAATCTAACATGTGATGCCAAGGAAAGTGGGTTCCCAGTCAACGTGGAGGTGCCACAAGGAATGCAGTCCGAGTCAGATGCCAAATATGTTGATGTAGGACACAACAAGGGTGGAACAAGGGCAGAGACCAAGGGCTTCCCAGATAGAGCCTGAGGGTGGCAGTGCTTCAAGGGCGATGGCGCATGGTGAATACACGACGACAGTCACAGTCCGATGCTTAGGTCCAGAGTCAAGGTCCTATATGTTTCTCTCTCTATTCTATAGTGAGAAAGTGAAAATGTTTTGAAAGTGTCCAACCGTCCTCTAAATGAATTCTCAAGACCTCTATATATAGAGATTAGGATGATGATGTCATTAACCGACACATTGCGCCCCCCGAGAGTGACAAGTCACCTAGGGGGTCCACAGGTGTCGGTGTTCCACGGACTATCGGATTGCATATTCAACCGGCCTGCTCCTCATAGCGTCACTCTGTCTGTCTGGAAAGACTGGCTCCCACAGCGACTGTGTGGCCAGAGAACCCCCTTGATCTAG
The DNA here is from genome assembly GCA_033065855.1 of Escallonia rubra. Lineage (NCBI taxonomy): Eukaryota > Viridiplantae > Streptophyta > Magnoliopsida > Escalloniales > Escalloniaceae > Escallonia > Escallonia rubra. The sequence continues at coordinate 29,039 of JAVXUO010000230.1, read as the reverse complement.
CCACTAATTCAAGCCTTTGCAGAGTCCCACAGGCCTGGCAGCGGTGGGGAAGACCCGACACCCAACTGCTAGGCGAACTAGGAGCGATGCCCTCCGGAGACTTGCTTCCGTCTCGGAGTGACCCGGGGGTCATAGTCCCTAGGGGTGCCGACGCAAGCCCCCAGTGCCGGAGCACGTAGGCCAGTCACGCAGACACCTTGGCGGAGATAGTGTCCCGGAGGAGTCGCCTATTCCGCAGGCCGAGGTAGCATCCCGGAGGAGCCGTCTACCTGGCCAGCCAAGGTAGCATCCCGGAGGAGCCGTCTACCTGGTGGAATGGGAGTCTTCATGCCGGAGCACTTAGAGCTCCCTTGCAGAGATGGTGTCCCGGAGGAGTCGCCTATCCCCGTAGGTGAGTCCTTATGCCAGAGCACTCGGGGCGCGTCGAGGTAGTATCCCGGAGGAACCGTCTACCTGACTGGCCGAGGTAGCATCCCGGAGGAGCCGTCTACCTGGCCAGCCAAGGTAGCATCTCGGAGGAGCCGTCTACCAGGCGGAAGGGGCGTTGAACAGCTCTCTGATGAAGATAGTGTCCCGGAGGAGTCGCCTATCCCCGCTAGATGAGTCCTTGTGCCGGAGCACTGAGAGCGCGTCAAGGTAGCATCCCGGAGGAGGCGTCTACCTGGCAGAAAGGGAGTCTTCATGCCGGAGCACTTAGAGCTCCCTGGCGGAGATAGTGTGCCGGAGGAGTCGCCTATCCCTATAGGATGATGTACACTCCAGAGAGTGGGTAGAAGCATGTTCCACGACCAAGGCAAGGTGCGCATGGTGTGTTGAATGAGTGTGGTGCCCGGGGGGCATGTAACATTATTGTGGCGCATGGGCGCGATGAAGTGAGTAAGGTGCGGGGGGCACGGTAGGGTGACAGAAAGCCTGAGAGCACGGTTGTATCAGCGGCGCGGCGGAGTGTTGGAGTGCGGCGCCTGGGTGCGACCAGAATAGGTTGGGAACAACATCTTACGAACAATATGAACAAAATACTCAGACCCAATTATATTGGATCTCTAAGAAAAATTAAAATCGATTGAAGAATAATTTGTGACAAGCTGAGAATAAGTTTGTAGAATAAAAGAGACGACAATATAAATTAGTTATAAGAATCCTTTACCCTTCATAGACAACTACAAAAATGGGAGAAGCTTGGGTGGCCTAAGGGTGGTAATGGTATAACCGAAATGTCGGTGCTAGATGTGAGAGTGTGAGGGTGGTAATATATGCAATTGTGCAATTGATCAGCTATGCTAATTACGACAGTGATAATTGTTGTGGTAGAATTGGAGTGTTGGTAGTGAGATTTGGATTATGTAGTGACAACATGTGGTTGCAGCGGTGTTGGCGTGTAGTATGCTGATGCTTGTGGTGGTGACAGTCATAACTAAATGGTGGTAGTGCAAGAGGTGATGGTTGTTGTTAGAGTTGTTGTAGTGGTAGCACTAAGGTGTTTCGAGGTAATATTAATGTACATTACCGTACTGATTGATAAGTTATGATCTAAATCTGGATTGAACAAGTGATTAACCTAAAAAAGCTGACGATAGATATATGAAAGTACACCGACAAGCAAAAGTTATGACTTTGGTGAAGGTAACTGCATTTGTAGTGGCAATGATAGCGCTAAGGTATTTGGAGGTAGTGTTAGTGTAGTATTTGTTGACGGGTTACGCCGAGAATCTTATGCAAACAAGCGATGAACTTAAATAAAAACATAATGATTTTAGGTTAGTTCTACTAGCAACTTGAAGGTACATAAACTATATCCAGGACTAGAAGCAGTAAATTTTTTATTTTCCCTAGAATGACTATTATCTCCCGATTTTAGTTTTGGTCCCACATATTGATTCCTTGAATTTTTGTTAATAAGGTAAGACAAATTTTTTTGTGGTTAACCACTTTCTAGCCCCGGGCTACACTATTATAATATTCCAATGGTATTTTCATGAAGTCATGTTAGCAAAATTTTAATAAGTTATGTACAAGTAGAAACACTTTCAATGCTATTTTTCCTTTTCATTGTGCACAGGACAAAAAACAAACGCAAAGTTTCTCACGAAGAAAGAAGGTGAGTGAATTTGACATTTATGTTTACAGGAAGATTGAGGTTCATATACACCACAATTAAATAAGTTATAACACTCTTTACTAGATTAAACTCACAAAAAATCGGAAGTGATGGTACAAATAATTGACTTTTTTTTTATAATCATATTGGTTCCGGATATATCATTGATACATGCTAGCGATTATATCTACAATGCTCCAAATATTAAACTAAAAAGTTTAAATTCAGTTAAATAGTAGTACGAGATTGTCGCCGTATGTCATCGCGACACGTTAATGAAAATGCATCCTAAGTCTATAAGACGGTTTTCTTTTAATTATAACGTTCACATCTTATTTGTGGGTAAAAATTGATCATATTTAATCATGCATTCTACCTTTGTTTCTAATGTATGCTTTTATAATACTTATTTTCCAAAAGTTCTATTCGAAGGCAATCTTCTATATAGTAAATTTTTTGCCTGCAATTCAAACAATAACAATTATAAACAATCCATAAAAACACATTTTAAAAAATATTTTGAGAAAGTTCGGGAAATTAACTTTTGTAGAGTATCTATAGAAATAAATTTTGGACAATATTTGAGAAATTACAGAATGCCCCGTGCATTGCATGGGTCCCTTAGCTAGTCATATGTAGTAGTCAATAATTGCATGTACAAGCGGTTATAGTTTCTTCCCACAACCGGACTTACGGTAAATATTTGTATTATTCCAAGCCCTTGGATCCATGAGCGGTAGTTTCGTTTTTGGGTGTGAGGAAGCCCATGATATATTACTAGTAATATCCCTAAAAGCAAAATTATAATTTATTTCCCTACCCTCTTGATCCATGAGCATTTAGACCCGTTCTTGAGGGTGGGAGAACCCATAATTCGCTGGTTGCTAGTCCACCTTAACTTGTTTAGAGAAATGTGTACAATACATTACGTTAACTTGTTTAGAGAAATGTGTACAATACATGCTTGTAATTACGAGATTGATCACAAGATGTTTCATTTGGTTGGATATAAAACAACTAATCATCGGGGTTAATTTTGGAGTCCTCTTTGGTGCTAGTGTAATACCATAGGAAATAGTTTTGTTGACTAAGATAAACGGTGCTAATTAAGCACAATTGTTCAATTGATAGGAATACAAAAATAACAAAAGAACAGGGTAGTAACTCAAAAAAAAAAAAAAAAAACAATACCAAACTTGTAAAGCCAACATAGCAAATGAGGAGACGCATGTACCAGAATTTTTTGAAGCTAACCACACACGTAAACCCACACATTATGATCCATGGTATATGTTTCTACTAACCTATCAAGAGAGAGAGAGAGAGAGAGAGAACTTTCGAAAGTTATTTGTACGACAATAAGGAGCTTCTTATGTGCGATAACTTTTTCAGCTACTCTGTTGTTCAAAGAGCAACCCGACTTACAGAATAAATGTCTGCCTTTTTGTAATAATCCGGGGGAGGAACCTGCTTATTTCCTTTTGATTAGCCGATCCTTCCACACTCCACTCGCCCTATTCTCTTAGCCCTCTTACCTCCCTCTGAATGGTTACTGTGAAAGAACGGGATTGCCTTCATGGAATGCAACTCATAACTCAAAACTTAACCCCTTCAAGGTAGTTTGCCGCTAGTTGCATGTCTTATTTATGTAACAATGGGTCACTTAAAAGTGTGACTTATGTGAAAATGAAAAAGAAAAGTCTAATCTGTTTGTTTGATATATACACATGATTTATTTCTCTAACTGCCAGACAATATATACACGGCAATTAAGTGATGTTATTCTACAGAAGCTAATAAACAGTCACTATAGGTCTTGTTATGTGTAACAATAATATTCAGGATTCTTTTCCTTGTCTTTCTTATTTTCCTTTTTTGGGCATGGTGTATGACCCTTTTGGCCCATTATCACATATTATTATTATTAGTGTTGTTATAATAATAATAATTATTATTATTATCAATTTTTAGTTAGGTGGATCCATAACATTTGGTGGATATTATTTTGCCACTAATGAATTGTCAAATCGCCACCGCCCATTCCATGATTGATCAGTAGGAGCAATTAATGCAAGAATAATTGAAGGAGTCGTTTGTCATATCCAGCTTAAACTCCATTATAAAATAATAATAATAATAATATACGCCTTCAGCCGCACGTAATTCGATCAACTTTTACTTGCATGCAAATTAAGAATTCAAGTCATATATTGTGTGTTTTCCATTCTACCATTTAAAAAAAAAAAAAAAGAGGGTAAGAAAGTGGGTTAGGAGAGAGAAAATTGATTAGTGGAGTATTAAATATGGAGAGAGAAATAAAATAAAAAAGTGTTAGAAAGTAGGCCAAAAGAAGAGAGAAAATGAGCTAGTTGGTGGAGAGTTAAATGTTGAGAGAGAAATAGAAAAAAATTATATAAAAAAGGTAAATATGAAAAAAAAAACAACTATACAATCTTTCTTAATTCGGAAAGTGAGCAATTTTTGTGCGACGGTCAAAAAAGAAAATATGATCCATTTACATCGGACTGAAGGAGTAACAACAACAACATCAATAATAATAATATTCAGCATAAAATGTCAGCAGTTAGGTTATTTTGGGGTGAGTGTAAGCTTATGTAAAGAATCAGCGTATAGATTTGCTGAAGTCAAAAAGCAATTAGCACTACTCTTAAAGCCACTCGATTTAGTAAGTAGCAAGTCCAAAAGATAATCTCATTTTCATGTTCTCGATTTTTTTTTTTATTATTGTGTCTTTAAAAATATACTTACATAACGACAATATATGTTATAATACAGTAACAAATAGATTTTGATGTTTCCCCTTGTACAACTATTAGTGTAGTCAATTTTTCTTCGTATTCAAGACTAAGTTCTAATTTTTTTGTCCTTCTATTCTTGTCACGCATAAATTATGTTGCCCAAAGTTACAAATTTATTTATCTTGAAGTATCTCGTCAAATCCAAATTACTTGAATGCACAGATGCTTTGCTTAGTGATATTCTATCATTAGGGTTAATTGATATGTTAAATGTTACAATTAAGTTCACCTTATTGAAAGTTAATGTGACCATCTTTGACGAAATAATCATATAAATAAAATACTGTCTATAGTGTTACTACTTAGATTATTAACCAAATGCAATAGATTTATGATTCAATCCAGTGCTTTTAAAGTTGTACCAATTAATATGATTGTCTTGCGCTTGACAGGGGTTCTTAGGTAGGGTCTATGTGTAATAAGCAAAGCAAAAAATAAAACGACAGTTCTTTGAACGCTTTTCATCTTATTAGTATTTTCCAATAAGTTACATAAACAATCCTTACATACTAAACCTATTAGTTTCACTAAAAGTCTTCAAATATGTTTTGAATGTGGTCATTATTTTTTAGTTTCGTTTATTTTGCAGGATGGATAATGGGTATGTTAGTATGTCCCATATGATTTTGAAGATGAATTTTAATTAAACATTATAAAACTCTACTCTATATAACCGATCTACTAACCTATGAGGACCTAATTAATTTTGAATTTTTTTTAAAAGCACTCTCTAACATGAACTTAAAACCCCATATATGTTAAATGAAAACAACATATAATATTGAATGAAATATAATATATTTTTACCAAAAAAATGAAAACAACATGCGAGCTTTGTACCAAAAAAAGGATAACAGTTGATTTAAATTTATTATATTTTTACAGTGTAAATAAATATCATACATTTTACACCTTTTATGTTGTATGAAATAGAGGCCGTTTTCCACATACCCCACGCCTATCGTCATCGATAATTTTGTCGCTTGATTAGGTTACCATTGATTGGGAGTGAGTTCGTGGATGTTCTCCATCCAAACACCTTGATCTTGTTCCAGACTCCAGACTTCCAAACGATTTAATGTCCCAGAGAAAACCTTGCCAGTACTAGCATAAAATTTACTAATTGGAAAATACTAGATTAATAAAAATGCTAGGCCAAAAAGATTATCTCAAAAAAAAAAAAATATTTGGCATAAAGCCAGTGATTTTTCTTTTTATTTATTTTTGTGTGATATATACTTTATGATAAAGTTTGACGATGGCAACCTAAGTTATCGTACTACAAAAAAATTCCAACTGTTAATCGAGTTTCCAGCATCTCTTTTAATCTATAGAACATCGATGTTCGGAAAGTCTGTTTCAAATCAAGATGCCACCGAGTAGAGGAGCACAGGAGGGACTATCCATTTCGCAACTCATCGTGGATACCGCCACCAAAATGGGACTATCCACCTCCACCGGTCATTCATCAGCGGCATCCAAAAGTACCAATATGATCTCTCTCCAGTAATCTCATCCCATCATCCCTTGTTTCTTTTTCAAATCTGATTTTTTTTTTCCTTTCACTTTTCTTTTCATTTTCATCTTTGAATTGAAGCCTGATCTGAGTTTAAATTCCATTCATGTTGATTGTGTAGGTTTTAACATAACTTTTGTTATACTGGTCTTGCATATATTAAAACCTCAAAACAAGAATTCACCTTTTGTTGCTCTTGGAAATAACTCAACCCCTTCTCTTCTCAACAAGAACTGTGCATTTTGTTAGTTCTTGGATAGTTGCAATATGCACATTCATGAGTCTTGTGCGTTTACAAAAAGCTGTTCGGTGGTTCTTCTTGTATCTTGTTCAACAAATCTGCCCAACGCTTTTACTGGAAATATGTTAAAACAATTGGAAGAATATGTTCTCATAAAACTTGTGTGATATCTCACAATCGGATGCGAGATAATTTATAATTAGCCTTACAAGACCCTACCCATCCATTTATAATACTTACTTGGCTAATCTTTTTGAAGAATGCATTATCTTGTGGTGGCGCCGTGGATCAGGCTGGTATCAAAACGCAGACAAGTCCAGGTATATATTACATCAAGAGGACGGTTGGGGCAATGAAGGGTGAGCCGGATATATCCCGCATTGGCTAGAAAGGAAGATTCTAGATTATGTGAGATCGAGCCTTATTGAGGACGCTAAGACATAAGATGGGGAGATTATGATATCTCACATCGGAAGGCAAACAATTTATAAAATATTCTATAAGCATGTGTAATAACAAATTAGCCACAACACTTTGTCGCTGAAAGTATTGATTAAAGTGTCACCAAAGGTTTTCATAGTTCAAAACTTATTTTACCGGATGTAACAGCCGACATGTTAGATGGACGTTTTCGTTTGAGGACGATCGTGAGTTTGCGTACAGTTATCATTCACAAGGATGTTCTATGGGCTGCTTCCAAATTTTGGATCCCCAATATTTTCCGGTTTAGTCTCAATGAGCTCTTTACGAGGAATCTTACAAGCCTGATCACCTCGACCTGGAACAAAGTACAAAATTGAAAGATTAAGGACGGACCACTAGCCGCATCTCCTAATCTTCACCAATCATTGTTTGACATTTAGCATCACCTTCACAATCCCACCGATCACAGTCATCATCAAAGCAGATTCTTCGGGGAAGAACTTAAACACGACTCTTTACTTCCAGGATGTGTGCTACAATGAACACCGACCCCCTTATCAGTATTATTGATTCGGTTTATAAGACTATTCATCAACTCATAAGTATCTACTAGACTAATCCTTTTAAGGGAGGCATTACCTTGTGGTGGGCGCGGGGACGGGCTCATTACAACTTGTAGGTTTGAACATGGGTATGATTGCCTAATTGTTAGGTTTAATCGACAATTTCATTTTGACGTTGTTTAAGTCTAGCAAAATTAACTTTTTTTGTCTATACCGTGCTCGTCTGAAATTTTTGAATATGCCGCTATCATGCTTGCACTGTATTATGAAAATTAATGTACATATTTTGTACGTCTATAAGAATCCTCGAGATGAAATGAATTGACATCCAACTCCTGGATTTTTGTAGACTGTTTCTTTGTCTTCAAACAAGTTTCTTTAGCCGCCATAGCTGAAGTTTTTTGGTTAAGACACCATAGCAGGTGTTATGTCCCACGCACAGTTGCAGTTAATGAATCGACCAACTTTGCATGTGAGCATAAGTTCATCTCCTTGGTCAGCCACGACGGCCGGGGTCATAGATCCCCACACCCAAAATGAACCAACTTAATTTAGCCAGAGAATAATTGACATCAAAATAATATTTCACAATAATTGTTTTTTAAGTGTATGCCAAAATTAACCTAACTTAAATCTGTTAACATTGCATGGACATAAAATAAGCATTTGCATTCAAGTTTTAGCTTAATTAGTTAAAGACGGGTGGGGTGGGGTGGGGTGGGAGGGTGCTGTTGGCTATAATTTGGCAAGACAAACATGGAACTCTCATTTTGCATATTTATCATTTATTTTTTTTTACTTTAGCAATTTCAATTCTTAATCTAATTTTTTGCAATCCAATTAATGGAACTACATATTTTATTCAATTCCAAATCAATTCCAATTTCATCGGAATTGAAAATTGGACCCTAAACGTTTTTTATTTTCTTGAATCCATAAATTACTGTTGGTTAGCAATGATAATATCTGCATTATTGTTGAGGAACGTTGGTTTTGCAAAGCACATAGTCTATGCATTGTGTCATGTAAACAAAGGAAAACTGAAAGGAATTTGCATGACACAATGCTACCTAATAGGTTATAGTTCAACGTAATTAGTGATTTTGTTGTTTACATCGAAAAATTTAGTTATTCATCATGTAAATTTTGATTTTACAAGAAGGTTGTCTAAGAGAGAAGATATTCACACTTTTAAGATTTGAAATGGAGAATCTGGGTCCATAATATTTTGTTAAAAGGAGGACAAAAACGTTACAAAAAAAGAAAAAGAAAAAAGAATCTCTTTTTTTGTTCTTTTTCCTTTCTTTTCTTGTCAAATGCATGTGGCTAAAGGAATCTCCAATTCATTCGGTTGGCCTTCATCAGCAATAGAGGGCCTAAATCAAGTTGTGTTCTTCTTTGTTATTTGTTTTGTTTGCAAACCCCAGGTTATTGGGTATCCACCATATGGCTTATGTTAGTCATGCGTTGATTAAAATGGTCGCTCCTAATGCTCTCGTAACCTAAAGGGTTCTTGCTTCAAGGAAGATGATCCTTGCTTGGCACTTTTTCACGCTTACATTTCACTCTAATGCACTCAAGTTTCGAATGTCAATTTAAAGATCTAACTTGTGAACTCTATCTTGAGAGGTTATTCTAATTAAAAGGTTGAGTCTCATATCATCTTCCTAAAATTCCTTTTCATACTTGAAGAAAAGAAACTATCAATAAGGAATACTTCAAGCTTTAAGGCCATGTTTGAATAGCCTTTCCTTGTTTCGGGTTTGCGTTTCTAGCGAAGCTAATTTGTTCATCTTTCACAGTTTGTTCTCGAAAACACTAGTGATTCTTTTGCCTGAACACTATTCATCTACTTCTTATCGGTATCTTATCAAGCTTGCTTGCAGTTCTCCCCAGTTACCTTTGCAATAAAAAAAATGTTGAAAATGATAGCTAAAACAAAATAGAAGGTCACATAGGTCAACTGCTGGAAACTTTACATGCAAACAACAAAAAGAAGTTGACTCAATACTCGAGGCTCTCAAAATTCCTCTAATAATTAAAGCTTTCCATCCTCTGATAATCCGTCTGGCGAAGTGCACGATGCTACATGTATGCAATGAAGCTTGTTTATTCTTCTGCAGCCAGAATGTTGCCACAGGAAGTTGAATTCTAAAGAATGGTCGCGTCGACTTGCTAGACTCAGGCTTTGGGCTTGAGAATCTTGACAGTCCCCCAGGTGAAATCTGGGTCTTCAAGGCCAAAATGACCATAAGCAGCAGTTTTCTGGTACCTGGAACTACTTCCTCTCTTCAGGTCAAGATGGATAGCCCCATCATGCCAGGCTGAAGTCAAATTGGTCCTTAATCAGAGCCAGTATATACTTGTCGGGAATCTTCCAGGTCTTGTATGTATCGACAAAAACTGAAAGTGGCTCTGCCACACCAATTGCATAAGAAACCTGCACGATACAGCGGCGTGAAAGTCCTGAAACTATTAAAGTAGTGTAACGGGCCGGTAGATGCCGGAGTTATGTCGCCGCCAACATCCCCTTGCTTAAGCTATTAAAGTAGTGTCTAATGAGTACTGTTTAGGGTACTTCTCTTGAGTTGTGAGGCAATTGCTTACTGAAAGTGTATTTAAATGCGTGCATAAAACGAAGGGCCTAGCTTCGTATTTCCTGTATACACTGGCTGCAATTTTTTATATGAAGTGTAGCAAACTAATTGTTTTGATCCGCGAAAGTGCCAAAGTATGTGTCAAGAACGCTGAAGTTCGATCGTTATTATGTTACCACAGCAACAAATTTTTATTTAGTTAGTGGATGAGGAGTAAAATCTCTTAGACGAGCCTTACCCTGTATACTTCCTCGCTCAAAATAGTGTAAAAGGAAGGGGAGGGTGCTATGTGGCGAATGATTCTTAGGTTTCATAAGTTGGAAACTGTTATGAACTTTTTACTCACGTAGAGCCTGTAAGATGGGCATTTAACAATGACCATGTACATTCTTGTTTTTGGTATTACTAATGGCTCATGTTCCCAGCCTTATAATGTTTCCGCCAGTGCTTGAAGCTTGAGTTGCTTTTACTTAATTACTATTTCTAATTTTGGTGAATAAACCAGAATCATCTTTCAGCATGCCGAAGAATGAGAACAACCAGGGGCGGACCTACGTGGTGACAAGGGGGGCTGAAGCACCCCTGACTTCTGATTTTTATTTTTTTTTGGTTTTCCTGAATTGCACCGACCCCGTTCCCCGAGCGCCGTTCGCCAATCCCCGATACCCCGTTTGCCGAGACCCACAATCGGCACTCTCTCTCTCTCTCTCTCTCTATCACCGGTGGATAGTGGACTGAGCTACTCCGACCGGCGACCAGATTTGGCCATTGCCTGCGAGTCCGCGACGTGATCTGAACCCACCTTGACACCTTCAGACAGTAGATATTCGACAAGGGGACGACCAGATCTTAAACTCTTGAAGAACGGCCGACCGCCGGTGACGAAACTTCGACTGTCGGCTACTCCGTTCGACCGGTGACCAGTCACTAGATCTGGCCCTTCACGGCCTCACCCTGCCGGCGACCGCGCTCAGGCTGGCTGCTTGACCTGTTGCAGTGCTTGACGCCGCGCCGATGCCGACGATCCTTGCTGGCGTCATCGGCGGTTTTATTGAGCTTGTTTCTATGTGGAGGAAGGATGTCTGGAATTCACAGGTTAAAAGATTGCTTCTGCATGGCTTTACTGGTGCATTTAGGGCAATGTGATCTGGCAGGCCTTCTTCTTCTGGCTGAGGAATCACTTCCTGGACCCAAAATTACTCTTCTTCGGCCTTTTCGGACGGTACTCGTTGATTACAAGTGGATGGTCAATCGTATATGGGTCTTCGACCAAAGCCTTAGTCTTTTGTATAGGGCTGCATTCTCCCCCCTTTGGCATTGGTAACCGGGAGAAGTACTAGGCCTTCATGAAATTGACTTTAATGCACATTTGCCAAAAATCTGATAAGCGCATTCTCCTTTACTTGTTCTTGCTCATTTCCAAACTGGTATTGAGTTTTGGACTTATAATGGGTGTGTTTTGCCAGGCAACCTAGACTTTGGAAGGCAGTACTGTGGCCTTATCCTGGGATATATGAGGTGCAAACATTTACAACTTGCTTGTTATGATAAAGCAGACTCTTATTGGCTTGTCGAATGAAAATGGGCCGGGTAGCTTACTAAATGATACCTTTGGCGACCAAGTCAGCTAAGGAAGAGTTCTATATTATTACAAAGATTTCATTGCAGCTCTCCAGTTGAGCTACCCTAACTTGAATAAGGTAAGGGTGAGCCTTGAGGCAACCGTATGGTTCCTCCATTGTGGTCGGATGTCACAGGTTCAAAATGGGAAGCATCATTTTGGCAAGAAGCCAGGGAGCCTTCTGTGGATTGGGCTGCCCTTTCATCTACCTCAGGTCCTCAACTTAGAAACAGATGTTAGGAGTTTATTGGTCCATACTTGACTCACCCGCCAAAACTTGATTAGCCGGGCTGGATCTGTGAAGATTTCCAGATATCCCCATAAAAAATTAGAAAATTTTATCTGAAAAATCGGACGATTTTCGACTAACTGACTAGTTTTACCGTTTGATTGACATATCTAATGGTTCATTTTTCTGACCAACCGTTCGGTTTTCCTAAGAAAATCTAATTTCCTTCTGACCAACCGGTCGGTTTTGCTTGAAAAATCGATTTTGCCTCTTATGACCAATCGTCCGGTTTCGCCTTAAATTTGTATTTTGTCTTTGACCAACCAGTTGGTTTTCCTCAAAATTGTTTTGCCACGGCCGCTAAGTCAGTTTTGTGAAAAAATCTACAGGATTGATTCTCATAATAATAAATAAAGTAAAATATACTATCCTAGAAAATTCATGATTTATTTGAACAATTTATTCCTATGGAAGCTCGATCTAGGGTGACACCCGGATTTGAACTGGGGAAAAAGGATTTGCAGTCCCTTGCCTTACCACTCGTCATTTGCCTATTTTTTGGGCAAAACCTTGTACCTGTCAGTCATCCAATTCAAACTCAATTTTTGTTCAACCAATTCAAGCCCTTCCTCCTTTCTTTCGGCGCATATGTGTGAGCGTAACAATAGAATACACATTTAACATAAGAATAAAACTAGCAATTTCTAATTAAAAACATGGGAAAATAGTTTTTTAGTTACATCTCATCGAATGTTTGAAATATAGTCCCTAAAGGACTCTAACATCTAGACTCTGATTTTCAGGCCTATTCTAGACCTAAGACCTAAGCAACATTCATCTTACAGGGCTTATTTCGGGGTCTCCTAGGGCTGGGCTTCTTCTCCCCGCTGGACTCTGAAGCCTCTTCGGCTTCCTCATCGGGTTCCTCACTTGCTTCCTCAGCCTCTTTAGGGGTGGTCTCGGTCTACGTTACCTCATCATAACTCTCTTCATCATATTTCTCTTCCTTACCTTCAGGTTCGGGATAAGACTTCACTATCACCGTCTCATTAGATTGATGTTTCTTGTACGTGTGTCGGAAGATCGCAACGATCCTGGATGATTTTGCGTCTTCGCTTCAATAGAGGGGCTGGAGCCTTCCTTTTGCTACCGGTGGCCACCTCTTTCCCCTTGGATGGTGTCGGTTCCGGTTTGACAACCTTTTAAGTCCAAGTTCGGATCATCATTATACTCTTCACATGTTTACCCTTCGGGACAACGGGAGTCGTGCTAGGGGTAGCAGCAATAGTAGTAGCAGGGGTTAGGGGCTCAGCAGAGCTCGGTCGACCAATAGATCCACCTCCCAAAGGTGGCACTGATGGAGTGGGAATAGGCACCTTCGTACCCTTCTCTAAGGATCCATACACTGACAGCAAGTCCCGGTAGCTAGACACCATGCCCTTAAACCTATGGATCATCCTGTAAGCATCCCTAAGCACTGAACAATGGACCTACATCAGGGAAAAAACACAGAGTTAAAGTCTAGCATGAATAGATAATAAATAAATCAAAATTCTATATCTGGCATGAAAGAATTAGTCCGCAATCCCGGATTAAGCTCTTGTAAGTTAATAAAACATCGTAGAAAGCCACAAAAAGTGTGTTGAAGCATCTCGTATATGGAGACAAAAGATGATTAAAATCTAACTACTTTTGGACTAATACGTAACAAAATACTATAATCTGCCACATATATATCTTGACTATTGCACCATACAAAAGAAGTTATGGGAAAATTATGCAGAGTACCCCTGTGGCTTGGGGTTGTTGCAGAAAGCCACTTGAAATTACAAAAGTTGCAAAAGGCTCCCGTAGTGCTTATTTTGTTGCAACTGTTAGAAAAATCGTCTAAATTAACAGCACATGCTATTCACTCTCTTAAAAAATGCATTTAGTAAAAAGTAATACATTAGAAAGAATAAAGTACTTTCCCTTTTTATCTCTCTCAAACGAGCCCCAATTTCTTCTCCAATCCTACCAAAACTTAAGCCTAGTCGCTACCCTCGCCAACAAAAAACCTAGGTGCCACCCTTACCACCATCGCCGCTGTCTGCCACCACCCACCTCATGCACCTCCGCTGCTGCCAGCCCCTTTACCGGAGCCGCCATTATAAGCCCCTTCATTGCAATAACACACTTGCGCCTCCAGCCATCAACCGCAACTTGTGCTGTTATCATGTGCTTATGTTATCACCAGCCTTGTTACCGTGCACCTTCGGCGTAAGCCCCTTCATCGCCAGAACACACTTGTGCTGCCAGCCCCACTAACCTCCGTTCGTGCCTAAACTGTGCGCCGCTAGCCTCATAAATTCCAACTTGCACAGCCACTAGCCCCGTCATTGAGCCCAGCCACTTGCGCGGCCGCCACCAGCCCCAACCACCCACCACGAGCCTAGCCATGTCCACCATCACCATTCAAACCCAAAAAACCGTAGATCTACAATTAAAGGGAATGGGTTTATTAGGATTTCAAAGTAACAAATTGATTCACCATAGAAATGAAAATGAAAATCTTCTGAATCTTCTAATATAATTGAAAAGGCCCAACTGGGGTTGGGTTTATCACTAATTTGTGATGCATTTGGAAGTTACAAGTTAAAAATAAGAATTGGAATCCTATTTCGATGCATTCCGAAGTATATAGAGTGGCAATTTAGACATTTTCATCATTCTATTACGGTAATCTTCTGATGCAAAACCTTTGCAATTCCATGTCTCTATGCAACTTTTGTAATCCCAGATGATTTTCTGCAACAACCACAAGCCACAAGGGTATTCTGTGCAATTTTCTCATAAATTATTAATTTCAGACGTTATTGATTAACTTAATGTGATTGATGATTGATTTATTCTTTTAGTATTAAAAAAATATTGCAGAATGTCTTGTATACTCTAAGAGAATATTTAGAAGTTATAAGAATATAGACTTTATTGTATACTACGTTATCTCGCAAGGTTTTTTAAGGCTCAATAAAAATGATGACATAGTTATTTAAGCCTACAGAGATTGTCATATATCGATCCCTATGATAAATATAGTATGATATGCTATGATAATATATATTGGAGATAAGAAGGTTTTAGTGGTGAAAATTTGTTACTAAAAGTTTGATTTATTGCCTAACCAAGATTTTTTTTTTTGAAATTGCAATGTATTGTATGTTGAAGTTAGAATATATTTTGTGAAAATAATTTTTTTGCGCAATTCTTGAATAACCTTATAAAGTATAAGGACTATGGCTGCTAAGCAAATAATACGAAAATATCAAAAAGGCAAAAATTCGAGGACCAAGATCGGATTTGCCTACCCCCATCCCCATGGTCCAATTGCCGCACCAACTCCAAGTGGGCTTTACCGGGTTACTTCCACTAAGATTAGAGCTCCCCTAATATTTCTGACTACTATAATTAGGAAAAATTTTGACTGTAATTTTAATGGTCGAAAGATAGTTATAACTCCCTTATAATGGCAATTAATGATCCTTAAATATACTTCGTAGCAACACTGCTAAAACTTTTAGTGGCAATCTAACTTATATATAATATTAGGTCCTTTGGCAAGGATATGGCTGGGTGACGTTTTTACCTTGCAAACGTTTATTATGTTATCTCGTGCTTACCGATGAGAAATTACTTTTTACTTGCTTTCAAGTTATGAACCCCTCAAACTGCTGGAAAATGATGGCTTTGTTTCACGAAGTCTAGGATAGATTGACACGTGTGAGGCTGATCGTACCAAAATAAGGCTCTAAGCTCATTTTTTTTAATCGAAATTATATCTAGCGATAAAGGCTCTTTGAAGTTAGTAATTTGCTATCTTTAAGTTTAGACGTGCTTTTGTTCCTCGTTGTATCGGGAGGAGAATAGGATGGACACCCTATTGGGTACAAGTACAACGAAATCCTTCATAGTTAGTGTTTTGATTCGAGTAAGTAAGGGTGCACTAATCCTTTATGCAAATAGCCGTCGGTAAGAGTTAATTAGTTTTAAAGTCATTTATTTATTTGATGCTCTCGGTAATACATGGAGGCCTGGCTACACACCACTTTTTGTCCAAAGTTATGCGGTTGAGAATGCGGTATCCTCTATTTTTTTTCTTTTTCAATGCTCTATATTTTGTATTATATTATTGATAATTGGTAGAGACATTGTCCAAAGAAAAAGAAAAGAGGTATAACCAACTCCCTTTCGCTAAAATCTTTAGGCCATGCCACTAAATATTCCATCCGTCCCTAATTAGTTGATCGTGTTTGACTTGTACGGTTATTTAGGATATGGGTAATATTTTATGAGTTCTTAATTATACACCAAAAGAAAGAGAGAGAGAGGAAATAAATTGAAAAGAAAAAAAAAAAAATGAGTTGATGAATAATTAAATATGAAAAGAGAAATAGAATAAAAATAACATACAGAGTAAAAGGATTTACCCTAATTTTAAAATTGATCAATTTCTTGGAGTAGAATAGAAAGAAAATATGATCAGATGTATTAATTTTAACTTTTCAAATCGGTGGTTTTAAGGAAATTTGCAAATTTCAAAACCAATGACAGCTGTGGGATTTGAACCCACGCCCTTTCGGACCAGAGCCAAAATCTGGCGCCTTAGACCACTCGGCCAAACTGTCTTCCTTGCTCGGTAACAATCCTGAAAATTAAAATCCTAGCCTTTTGAACGGGTATGCGTGCTACTTGGCTTGTGATCTGGGGAGCACACTACTGCAGGCTAACTTTAAAAAGCCAACATGGAAAGGAAACCTCCACTGCGAGAATCATGAACTTGGTGATCAGAACAAATATGCCGTTCCACTTTGGGGTGCCACTTGCTGTGATAAAGTTGGACACCTTAAACTAGTTGGGCTGGGATATCTAATTTGCAGCACCAGCAAGTGTCTGTCGTTAATGGTGTCTTAGAGATTAAAGCTATTGTAATTCATGTTAAAGTGCCTAGGTAGAAAAATGGAACTTGCAGTATAAGTGTAATAACTAGAAGGTTAGGAAGTTGATCGAGTAACCTCATGTTTTGGCAAGACACACCCGATTATATATATTGAGCGAGATTCAACACCCTCTAAAAAGACATATCAAGCTGATTTCATGAAGTGCAATCGACTCGTCTGTCAAACAAATATAAATAGAAAAGTACTGTAAAATATCGATCAATATGCCTTGCTCCGCTGATCGACTCATATTAGTGCAACAACAAGAAAATGATAATAGGGATTGGACTTTGTTACAAAAAATAAACCCTCAATTATGTTATTATTATGCATGCCAAATTTGACATTTTAGGGAGTGTGGGGGGAATAGGCATTGAAATTTATTAATACGAAGAGTTATGGCTTTTGAAAAAAAAAATGATATTCAAAGCTGGATTTTAAATCGACTTGAACACATTCATAAAGTTCATTGTAGAGTATCATGGCATTTCAATTTGTAGTAATATTGCATCAGACACTTCAGTTTAGAATATAAATCATTCACAAATGTAATTGTCTGTTACACAGTAATGAATGAGGTAATGAGCAGGTACAGAATGTATAGACGTTCTCTAGATTATCAGTTAAACCCTAAATAACGTGCGGATGGGGTTAGTCAAAATACTTTTACTCTCAGGGGCCGTTTTTGCTTCCTTCTTCTCCTCATTAAGACCCTATAGTTAATTGCGCAACGTTGAACCTGAGCTTAATGGAAGCATATAATTGTCGGTCAAATGTTTCCAGCTAGAGGTTTACTGCATGTCCTGTATATATATGCTGCTTGTGTAACTCAGCTTGGCATATCGAAGTGTGCAAAAAGGAAGATCAAATGGCAATCTACGCATCAAAGCAAGTGCTACTATGCGTCTTGTTACTTTCTTCTAGCCTCTTCTCGCTTTCCTATGGAAGATCCAGCCCGAGTTTTCGGGTTCGAGCTGCTAATCTCGGAGGTTGGCTGGTTACCGAAGGATGGACTAAACCTTCTCTCTTTGATGGCATCCATAACAAAGATTTACTGGTTAGTATGTATATACCTCCTCCCGCACAAGAAACACACGCGCGTGCGCACACTCTCTGACCGCTTTAATATTTACCTGCCATGCTTAAAATGTGTATCGTAACAGAGAACGCCCGTTAATCTCACACGATGCTATGCTTGTCTACACTAACGTTTTAGCCACAAGATGTGGAGTTGATACATGTACGAGTGTGTGAAGTGGACGTAATGTCAAATGTGCAAAAGTTATATAAACTATAAGATCTAACATAGAACCATGCATATACAAATATTTGCTTCTCCTCGTTCATTATTTTCCTTCTAGTATATGTGTTTATCTGGGTTGTATTGTTCATCCTGCTCTTATAATGATTAATCCGACAGGATGGAACTGAGGTTCACTTTAAATCAGTCACAACTAGAAAATATCTGAGTGCCGAGTCGGGAGGAGGAACCATCATAGTTGCAAACCGAACAGTTGCTTCAGAATGGGAAACATTCAGGGTAAAGGAACTACTGTTTTCATACAAGGTTTCCTTTTGGTGCATGAATTTAGCATTTAAGTAACACATTTTCTTTGTGTAGCTATGGAGGAGCAATGCGACCACCTTTCAGTTTAGGGTTCATGACAACCAGTTCATCGGACTCGATACTGCTGGAAATGGGATCGATATCGTAGCGGTTTCAACCACACCTGGATCCCAAAAGTTTCAAATTGTAAGAAGATCTGGCGATCCAAGCCGTGTTCGTATAAAGGCCCCAAATGGGTTCTACCTGCAGGTTACTACTCTATTAGCCTTTCAGCTTCACCTCATTCTCTTTCATTTCTAGCGACAAAATACTTTGGCACTTTAACTTTAAAAGTATGCTTTTAAGGAAAAAATGAGGCTTTTTGATAAAATGACTAGAAATGTGGAACATGCCATGTCTCACTTTCAGCAAAATTAAGGATTGGTTTAAACTTCAACTCCAGCAGGTCAACCTGTTTCATTTTCTTGCTTTTTGGTAGATTACGACAACTAACATGTTCTAAATTGAGCAGTACACTATTTCACTTCCTTGTGTCCAATCTTGACATCTAAGGTCCACAATATATAGCAGCAATAATATCGGACCGGAGGAACATTTTTTTTCCATTGATCGATACTGACATTACACTTAAACTAGGCAAAATCAGAGGAGCTTGTGACAGCTGATTACAAGGGCGATGGCGGCTGGGGAGACGATGATCCTTCCGTTTTTACGATAACCACTAACGTAAAGCTGCTTGGCGAGTTTCAAATCACTAATGGTTACGGTCCAGAGGCACCACGGGTCATGAGGGTAAGATCACTTTCAAATTTGTTGCTACAGTTTATCAGGGTTTCCCTTTTGGGGAGAGAGACATGTACCACATCCCTTGTTTTAGTATATATATGCACCTAAGTTGGCTTTGACATCGTCAACTCTTTTTTAGGATTACTATCCCCTTTGTACCGTCTCTCTCTCTGTTTTTTTTTATTTGGATTTTGTACCGTCTTATACTAAGGGATTTTCAGGTTTTTATAATGTCATTGTTACTGTCATTTTTTCTATTCGTTTTCCTTAGTTTTTTGAATCTGTAGTGCAGTAAGTGATTTCTCTAAACAAACAATTGAGCTTTGAATAGTTCATACGTTTTTGAAGATCGCACTACCCATAAGAAGATTAAACTGTTTGCAACACATTTGAAAGACTTGTGCTGTTGATGGATAGCTCAGGCTCTTGCCTTGTCGCGAACAATAAGAATAAAAATTGAAAGGAAAAAAAGTGAACTGTACTGAATAGGCCTGCAAATGTACAGAGGCTGCCGCCGCTGCATTCTTTAGGGAGAGTTGATGCATACATGAGTCATAATTTGGTTAGTTTTGACAAATGTGGGAAACACCATCATCTCAGGAACACTGGATGACATTCATTTTGGAAAAAGACTTCACGTTCCTAGCCAGCAACGGGTTAAACGCTGTGAGAATACCTGTCGGCTGGTGGATAGCCAGCGATCCAAGACCCCCAAAGCCTTACGTTGGGGGATCCTTGAAAGCCTTGGACAGGGCCTTCTCCTGGGCGGAGTAAGCATCTTTCTTTTACCATCTACACCTTATGATAACATGATGTTTCCGCAGGAAAATCTTTACAATTAAATCTCTTCTTTTACTGCTTTACATACCTCATTTACACTAGTAATGGAATTATTTTCTATGACCCTTCCACATTTTTCACCCCTTGAGGAGAAGTCCTGAGTCTACCTAGCATATATATACAATCTAATTAATAAGTTTTGCTTGCAGGAAATACGATATTAAGGTTATAATCGATCTACATGCTGCTCCGGGTTCACAAAATGGTTTCGAGCACAGCTCCTCCAGAGATGGTTCTCAAGAATGGGGAAAGACTGATGAGAGCATAAAAGAGACGGTAGCCGTAATAGACTTCTTAACTGCTAGGTAAAAATAAATGCTGCCGAGTGCCTATATGTTCTTGCCATAACCAAATTATGTTCCTGAAAAAGTGTCTTGCGCAACTTGATCTATTCAGCGCGAAGGACGTGGGGGGCTCCTCTGATTCTTGCTATAATGTGTTCTTATAGGTACGCAAAGCACCCAAGCCTTTATGCAGTTGAGCTACTAAACGAACCTCTGTCGCTGGGTACACCTGTAGACACCTTGATCAAGTACTATCGCGATGGCTATAATGCTGTCCGCAAGCATTCCTCGAAGGCATTTGTTGTAATGTCCAACAGAATAGGAGCTGTGAACGCAAGAGAACTGCTCCCATTTGCAAGAGGCTTGCAGAGAACAGTTATTGATGTCCATTACTACAATCTCTTCTGGCCGGAAAAATTTGACGGCATGACTGTCCAACAAAACATCGATTTCATTAACCACGATAGATCAGCGGAACTGAACCAAATCACCACGGCAAATGGCCCGCTTATACTTGTCGGTAACTATATCCGAGCTCTGAACAAAAAAATCTTATGCACCAAAAAGGAAAAACTTGGGCCTAAACTAGTGAGATATGTAATCCCCATTGTATCCGATAGCAAGAATTCACAGCGTGCAGAAGTACATAGTTAGGGCTGAACTTATAATGTCATTAGATCAATAATCCAACTTTGATTGATGAAATTTGTAGGGGAATGGGTAGCCGAGTGGCAAGTCCAGAATGCAACGAAAGAGGACTATCAAAGGTTTGCGGCGGCACAACTGAAAGTGTGGGAGCGTGCGACATTCGGCTGGGCTTATTGGAGTCTGAAGAATGTGCACGAGCATTGGAGCCTTGAGTGGATGATCAAGAATGGTTATATCAAGCTTTAGATTATCCTCCTCCTCGTCGTCATTGTTGGAGCCTTCGGCCTAAACTAGTTGGGCCTGCTACATGAATGGTCATTTCATTGTTTACATAGTTTAGCCATTTATTTCCTTCCAAACTTTGGTCTACCAAATAACGGAACCCATTGTTGTTCACCCAAATTTTGGTTCAGATTTGTTCACTGATTTCTAAAGAGTAGTAGTGTGGAAAATTAGAACTGCCAAGACTTTCTACATTATAGTATGTACGCTATATGTGCGCAAGTTTACCAAAATCCAGTCAAGTATTACGATTGTTCGGAATGAACAGCAATAACTTAATGTTAAATGGGTCAGCCGGGAATACTAGGTAGCGGAGGGTTGGACCCTAGATAGATCTTTCAAAACGAGCGAACTTGAGCAAATAGGTCGATGAAGTAAGTTATCTTGGTATCCGAAGAAATTACACATCAAACATAAGCTCTTATGTGCAAGAGAGTACATCTGACCATTCCTTGTGATCTGTCGAAGCTGTTCTGTCACAAACCGAAACCGAGCTAACTTTTCAAATCTCTTCTCCAATCAGTCGTAACTGAAGCGCGTAGGTCAGCTGTTAAGGGGTTGTCCCAGCTTAACCAGAGGTCTCGTGTTCGAGCCCTGGGAATGCAGCTGCGTTAAAACTTGGTAGGGAGAGCTTTTCCGCCCATGTGGTCCTGCCCGGCTCGAACCCGGATTAGTCGGCTCCCAATGTGGTGTCCGGAAACCGGGTGGTCTAACCAAAAAAAAAAACTCCTCGCCTGTTGAATCGGTATGCGTGCAACTTGGCTTGTGGTCTGGGGAGCACACTACTGCAAGCTGATTTTAAAAAGCCAACATGGAAAGGTAATCTCCACTGCGAGAACCATGAAGTTGGTGACCAGAACAAATTATGCCATTCCACATTAAGGTGCCACTTGCTTTGATAAAGTTAGACAGCTAAAACTAGGTGGGCAGGAATATTAAATTTGCAGCACCAGCATATGTCTGTCGTTAATAGTGTCTTACATATTAAAGCTTTTGTAATATATATATATGAACGTGATCCATTGCTCGCGCTGACAACTTAATTAAATTGGCAGCGCGAGTTGGCCGTCCATCCATGGTGGATGGGGGGACTAGATCTAACTTTTTTTAAAAAAAATTGACCGTTCACTACATTATCTGGATGACAGTGATTTTGACAAAAATACCTCTACGGTATTTAATGAGTCGAAGGGATTTGCAGGCGAGACGGGGGGGGGGGACAGTATTGTAAATTTCACCGTCCACTACATTATGTGGCGGACGTCGATGTTTACTTAAAAAAAATAGATCTGACTCGTCTATCCGCAATGGATGGACGGCCAGATGACGCTTAAGTTGCTCCACACACACAAGCGCTGAAGAAGTCTCTTATAATCGCGATACATAGGAATTTTAACCTCTTATAATTGCGACACCTAGGAATTTTAGAGCTCCTATCTTTGCGCCACGTATGATTTTTTAGAAACCTTCTCCTTCTGACACGTTAGCTTTAATTTTGCATGTAGTAGTTCTCCAACTTAATTAGTCTGTTTATTTAGAGTCCAACATGCGATAATCCCTCAACTTAATTGGTCTCTTCATTTAGAGTCAACTTTTTTAAATTGGATATATATTTCAAGAATCCTTATCGTTTTGGTGTCCTTTTTCTGTTCTACCCTACTTAATTATTTGCTTTGATTTAATATTAAAAAATTCGTAGGTATAATTCGCCCGATATTTATAAACTTTGTAAAACTAAAAAACTAATTATAGATCTTCTAAAACTTTACCTAATCAATATACTTATATATTAAGCCTTAGTTTTGATTATGAGCACCTCAAAAGTACTTTAAAATAACAATATAAAATCTCAAAAATATAAAGTACGAAATATCCTCTACTTACTAACTCTTTATTATATTGTTAAAAACTTTGTAGGTATTATTGGCCCAATTTTTTAAAATCTTATAAACCTAGGAAACCAATTCTACAGTTTCTAAAACTTTTCATAACCCATAGATTTAGATATTAAACTTCAGTTTTAAGTATTAACATCTTAAAAGTAATTAAAATAAATAAAATAAACTCTCGCAAATATAAAAAACAAAAATCATGTACGAAAATTAATGATTAATACTTTACTAACTCAAAAGTAAGTTTTTCTTAGCGTATTTTTATTTTTTTATTACCTTTTTAGTTATGCAAAACATCGTCTCATTTTTTTTTGGAGTTCCCTTTTTTTTTTTACCTTTACTTATTAATATTTAGTAAAATTTGTTATTAAAAATTTGTAGGTAATTTTGTCCGACTTTTGTAAACCTTATTGGATTGAAAAATCAATTCTAAAACTCTATCTATTTTAGACATACACATATAAAGCCTTAAATTTGACCATTAACACACAAACTGACTTTAAAAATAGTAAAATAAAGTCTCACAAAAGTAAAAGGATCGTGCATAACATTACGGAATCGACACATAAGATTTTTTTTAACTTTCTTTTCTTTCTTAATTACTCTTTTACTTAAGTGGCATATCATTATGATTCTTTTGGGGGTACTTTTCCATTTTTGTTCCTACCTATTAAGTTTTTACAATGGTTTTCAGTATAAATTTTGTGGATATTATTGGTCTAAGTTTTGTAAATCTTATAAAACTAGAATATCAATTCTAGATCTACAGCTACCAAATCAGTATACATACTTATTAGACCTTAATTTTAGCTATTAACACCTCAAAAGAACTTAAATAGAACAAAATAAAATATGAAAATTGTGAAATCGAGAAATATTAACCATTAATACTTCAAGAGTTAAAAAAGTTTTCTTCCCCTTTTACGGAAGCAACACAAAAAACAAGTATGACTTAGTACTTAAAAGTATTTTTAAACCATCAAAATAATAGGATAATTAAGAGATTAGTAATTATATAACCTCAAACTCTTATATAAATCACATTCTCTAACAGATCGATGCCATAAAAGAAAAAGAATCATACTTAATATGACTAAAATTTTAAAAGCACTTTAAAATGTTAAAATAATATATAGTTTACTCCATAAATTAAATTTTAATTAGGTAACCTCAAATTCTAAAGGTTCACCTCATCAACTGAATAAGTTACTAGGATTTAATTTCATTACTAGAGCTTAAATAAACTTTAAATACATTTTTTTAATAGTATGTGAATTAAAAGTTAATTCTAAAAATATAGATGTTATAGCTCATAAGTCAAAAACTGTTTTATATACTCTTAATCAATAAATAAAATTATTAGGACTCATGTGTGACTTTAATCACCCAAATATACTATACAATATGAACTCAGTCGACAATCTACGGTCTATTTGAGGATAAGAATAATCATCATTATCTAATTATTAATTTATCTCAATCTTTTGTATAGTTTGTACACTTTTATCATACATTTACTAACAATTAATTGTAGAATGTACATATTAGGTCTTAAATTTGACTATTAACATCTCAAAAGCATTTTAAACAACAACATAAAATATCACCAAGGTAAATTATGAAAATAATCATATGTGAAATTTTAAGATAAATACTTCACAAACTAAAATATTTAATTTTTTAAAAATTGTAACCTTAATAATTCACCATGTTACATGGAGTAAGAATAGTTATCACTTAATAACCGTTTAACCTCAATCATGAGCAAAGCTATTGTAGGGTACTCTTGCATTTCTATGATAAATTAAAATAATCATTAGCATTAAATTGTACGCATAATTTTAAATTAATTGTCTTAGAAAATCTTCAAAAATACATCAAACGGATGGCCGAAAAAGCGTCAAACATGACCTTGAAAGAAGAAAAATTAAACACAAAAATTGCCCCCAGATAACGTCATATTATCTCTTATTAAAGTTAGTTTTATGTTTTAAAAGTTTGTTTATTTGAAAATAAGTAAAATAGCTCCACCTGCTTCCATTTCTATTTCAAACTCTATTTTTGCACCAAGTATGAGTAGGTTATTTAGGTCTACATAATAAGTTATTTAAATTGATGGTTTGCGCCTTTTTTTTTTAATCTTCTTTCATGATTTTCAATACAAAGGACTGTAATTTGTATCTAATTAAATGATAATAATCAGCTATATCAGAAATATATATAAGTAAGGATGTTGATCAATGATGTGAGCCATAAAGTGAGAAAAAAGAAGATGTCTATAGTTATTCAGGTAGAGTATTGATAGAAAGTTCATTCAATTGTTAGTAAGTAAATAAATGAAAAATATATAATAGTTGTTTTTCGATTTCTTGAATGTTTAACTTCTTAAGCTCACTTTTCTGTACAAAAATAAAAGTTAGTGCTAACATACTTTGATACAAACTAAAAGTATTACTCCATTTGATATGGACTAATTTATTATTTATTGCATGCTTCACTTTTTGAATACTTTATTCTGTGCCTTCAACATTAATTGGTAATAATTTTGGGTACAAAAAGGAATTTAAACTATTATAAAACTATATGCAAATGTGACTTAAATAAAATTTTCTACTTATGTCGCGCCCGCCATATTTCACAAGTTTTAACTTAAAGCCACTAAAAATTTAATAAGAAATAAATTCTTAGTTTTTTTTAGGTTTTTGTACATGTGGAAATATGATAAGCTGGGCATGAACAAATTTTTTTTATCCGTTTGATATAGTATTTTAAAATACATATTTTTCTTTTCTCCGTTTGGGTGTGAATAGCCTCACCAACAACGTATTAGACGATCTTGATATGACTGTGCAAACGATATTTATTAGATTCTATTATTCTAATATATAACAATTAAAAGAGGATATAAAGAACTAGAAAATTATCTTTTTAGTGAAAAGTAGATATTTTTACCTTGATTGTAGTTCTAGATATATTGATATTATGTATGAGCATAGTGATGCACCAAAATGAAATGCAATTTCAGTATTTTATACAGTTGTCGTCAATATAATTTTAATCTTCTTAAGTAGTGAATTGATTTATTTATGATATTTATACATGAGTCATTTCGAATTTATGTTTTATCATTTATACATGTGTTACCTCAGTGAGACTCATTCTATTTATTTTTCTAAAGTAAAATACAATTGACTATGATATAAATATGATTGACGAGAAAATCAAATTTGCATCACAACCCGACCAAGTACATAATACACGCATCTATTAGCTAGTAATATATAATAAGCGAAGCGAGAGTTTTTTTGTGCGACACGTCATCGCAGAGATAGCTTTTTCACTTGACACGTCATCGCATTATGTTTTCAATGTGACATAGAATTATAACCATTATAAGTATTACTAAAGGTCAAAAAGGTTATCTAGATGGGGTTCTTCTTGATAAGGTAATTTTCATATTATTAAGCCTTATATAATTGAAAAACTAATTCTAAATGTTCTAAAAACTTTGACTGATTGACGAACTAAATAAATAGGATTTAATTTTGACTATTGTATCCTTCAAACCACTCTTTAATATGATTATAAAAGTTCATATATCTTAAAAACGAAAATAACAAGATACTAGACTTAGATGAGAAAAAAAAAATGATGCTACAATTGAGATTAAACAATAAAAATAATGTAATATTTATTTATTTATTTTTTAAATTAGAAAATTTGCTTACCATAATAGATGTGATGATATGTTAATATAGTATAGTAGCTTTTAGAATCCTATTGCTTAAATAAAAAACTGACGTTATTTTCTTGGTGGAACCACACAAAGAACAAATGACTAAACAATTATTATTCATTAAAATTACAATAATGATAAAGCTTATTCATAAATCTGATAGTTGAAAAGGACTTAAAGCTATATACTAAACATGTCAATGTATCTAGAGTTATGCAAGTATTATTTTGGATGTGATCCTTATTTGTAAGTTTATGTAATTTTGCAGGACCTATATAAGGGTTATATGAGGAAGCCTTATATAGTATGAAAACTAATTTTAAAACTCTAAGTATACGAATCTTTTAGGATTTGATTTTGACTATCGTGTTCTTAAAACTAACTCTCTTATACAAAGACAAAAAATCACGTATCTAAAAAATATAACTTATGGATATTTAGAAGAAAAAAAATATTATGTTGCAGTTAATTTAAGTTTATTATAATGTAATAAATGTATGTGTATTTATACATAACAAAGTCATTGCAAAAATTATCCATATAATATATAAAATCAATAATCAAATTATAGGACAACTAATTCTAAACATTTTAAAACTCTAACTAATTAATGGACTAACTTATTAGGACTTAAACTATTGTATCCTTAAAAGTACTTTCTCATATGAATATGGAAATTTATATATTTAAAAAAGAAAATAACATATTATATTTCAAAGCGGAAACAAAATGCTGTTTAAAATTGAGCTTGAAGCAATAAAAATAATGTACGAATTGATTCATATTTATTTTATTTTATTTTAATATATGCTTATCGTATTGATGTAAAGATTTATCAATATAATACTCCTTTTTATGAAAGAAAAAAGAGCTATGAGTGCACTTAGTAGATATAAAACCTATAACTTGGCGACAAGTCATTGAAAATGTAGAAAATAATTCCAACACTCTAAAACAAAGACACATCATCGTCGTCAATTTAATTTCCTCATTACTAGCATCTTACAAGAATTAAAGAAACACACACACACACACACACACACACATATTAGAATATTAGATATTATGTGATTGTTCTGTCAAATTTATTTTTGCAAATAAAAAATAACTTATTTGACAGTTATAAGGTATATACATAAGTCCTGTCAAATATGAAGTGCAACTTTATTTCATTTAGATTTCTACTTAATTATTATAGTAACCTTCGAAAAATATGTAACACCTCATAAACCTTTGAAGTTAAAGAATTTTATTCATATACAATATCTACAATTCAAAAGGGATACGTCATAACTTCACATTTTTTAATTTCAACCGCAATCGTATTGGCTATTTAGCTCTATATGGCATCAGCATGACTATTCTAATACTCTAAGTGTTAAGCCAATATTCATTTAAAATATTACTTGACAACTTAAAGGAATAACTTAAAGAAAACAAGTATCTAGCGGTTCTATTGTGTCGCTATCTATTCTTTATAGCCAAATAAGATATTTTTTAATAATATTAATATCTTTTTTGTCTCACCATGATATGTGGTACGTATTATTACACTCTTTAAAACCTTATGGTACACTGAATTTTGTAAACCGACCCAAGCTTGGCTCAAAATTGACTGAGCTAGTTTATGTTAAAGTGCGTAGATAGAAAAATGGAACTTGTAGTGTAAGTGTAATAACTAGAAGGTTAGGAAACCGGGTAACCTCATGTTTTGGCAAGCCACAGTAGTCAGTAGATTATATACGTTGATCGAGATATGATTTGGACTGGAGAGGCACCGACACTGTTATGCTTGAACACCGTCTAAAGAGATTTATCAAGCTGATTTCATAAAATGCAATGGACTCCAGCTCTGTCAAACAAATATACATAAAAAACTACTGGAAAGGGTAACGTGTGTATCACTTCACTGTTAAAATAT
>JAVXUO010000551.1:0-87826 GCA_033065855.1 Escallonia rubra | reverse complement strand
TCTAGGCCAAAATCATTAAAATGAAGTAGAGATCGAAAAGACGTGGAACCTCCCGTTTTGTAAATTAGTCCCTAACCCTTCTCACCCTGTTGAAAGACTAGTTGTCCTTTTTGGACCCATTACAGTTGTTTTTTAATATTTTTCTTATTTGCCCTCTTCGTCCATTAAAAAAGATGGCCACTCCTAANATCCTTAGAGATTTTCTTGAGGCGGTGCGCCACACCGTATATTAACCATTTTTATTTTAAGTTACAATACACATACTATTAGCATCTTTCTAGATTCCAAGTTAAGCTAGATTTTGTAAATGGAAGTAAATACTGGTAACAATTGCAGATATTTAGGATATTTCTGTAACTATTTAAAAAATACACAATCACAATCGTCGATATGTAACTAATCCTCGCCATCAATTTAATAGGTAGAGGCCTATATATAACTTGAAAGATCAGTTGTTACATTCAAACCTTACTAAGAGACAAGATGAAGAAAACCAAGGTATTGCAGTAGCTAATGAAATTGCATAGTGACCTTGAGATTCATAAATAAAGTTAAGGTCGTGCAAGCAGTGGCTGGTTTATCAGTTCTTCTCACCAAAAAGAGAAGATAAGAAGGGGAAGAGGAAAGTGGCGTGAAGGTTACATGGAAATTATGGAAGTGACAGTCTTGCTACTGCTACGTCATTCAATAGCCAGAAACCCTTTGCTTCTTATGCTTCAGCATTGTTACCAGGTGGTCTAACCACAACAAATCTAGAGTTTATCACACCCTTTGCAACCTTCATAGCAAGCTGCGAGCAAGCACTTATTCACTTTCAATAAAACTACTTAAGTATGGTAGGAAAGTAAAAAACCAAAGCATAGTACTACCTCAACGACACAACCACCAGCAATGAAAGCTGTCTGAGATAAACCCTGGTTGAAATAAGCATCATTATCATCGGCAAGCTTGCTATCCTTCCTACTCACTTTTGTTGAACTCATTATCTTGATAAACTCAACGTGTTATTGGGTATGCACAAACAATACATGAATATCTTCGACAGACATGGCTTCCAAACAAACACATCATAAAAGAAGATAAGGAATGATCAATGAACATGCATATCATGACTACTATAGTGATATTTCTTCTTCAACTAAACACAAGATATATTTACATGCGTGTGTGCATGCGTGTGTGTGTGTAAAGAGAGATCAAATGATTTTGCAAGCAAAACTGAGGTGCACTGGAAACTTATAATGATCCATTTCAAATGGGAGATTTGTACTATCAGTTATACTTTAGGTAAGAACACCGCCGTGCCCTTATGGTGTCTTTTTTATATAAGTGTCATGAAGTTCAAGACACAATAGCCTTGTACCTACACAACAACAAAAAGTGGCAATAGGAGCAGGCAAAAACTGTTGTTGTAGCTCAAACAGCCACTGCCAAAAGCTCTGCAGCGCCCCTATGCCCCCTATGCTGTACAGATATATCAGCGATCATCGATACTTACAACATCGGTCTAACCGCTGCTATTTAGTTTACAAAAGTTGCCCTTTTAGCTCTTTTATAGCAGTGGCTAGAGCGAACAACAACGGT
The DNA here is from genome assembly GCA_033065855.1 of Escallonia rubra. NCBI lineage: Eukaryota > Viridiplantae > Streptophyta > Magnoliopsida > Escalloniales > Escalloniaceae > Escallonia > Escallonia rubra. The sequence goes on along the minus strand of JAVXUO010000551.1, from coordinate 86,242 downwards.
CGTATACCACTGCGATTGGTAGCCTGCAACATTCAAATTCAATGATATGGCAGCGGCTCGCCGCGCTGCTGTAGCATTTTTAGGATAATTGATTTATATTTTTATCTACATAATATGACATTTATGGACGTGTACATTGGCCACCGCTAAAGATATGCAATTTAGTTGCTTTAATTTCTATTATTTGTTTGAATACATATCCACTTGGTTAAAGACCTATAGCCAAACCACCCAACATGTTAACAAATTAACTTACTTACTTAACAAGCTATAAAAATATCAAAGTCATATGTACATAGTAAATTGTCATTGCATAAGACATCATATAGTTACAAACAAAAGGAAGGGAGGTTGAACACAAAAACTTGTAAGAGCCTCTCCACGTAATAAAAGCTTCACTACAAGAAAAGAGGGAATTAGCGACGGACTTTTAGCGACGGACAAAATTCCGTCTCTAAAAGTCTTTTCAGCGACGGAATACACCCGTCGGGTAACGTCCGTCGGTAAAACTATTTACCGACGGAATAATTCCGTCCGTAAAAATAACCGTCGGTGAAAGTCGGGTTTTGCCGACGAACTTTTACCGACGGGTGTGTTCCGTCGGTAAAACTATTTAACAACGGAATAATTCCGTCGGTAAAAATACCCGTCGGTGAAAGTAGGGTTTTGCCGACGGACTTTTACCGACGGGTATTTTCCGTCGGTAAAAGCCTTAAATAGATCAGATCCCCTTCTTCTTTTCTTTCTCCCGTTGCTCTCTCTCTCTCTCTCTCTCACCGGCGATTTATCCTCCGTCGCCATCCCCGGCAACCTAGCCCCCGACGGAATATATCCTGCCACCGCCTCCGACGCCGCCACTGCCGCCCATCTTCAAAACCGAAGGACCGCTGCTGCGACGCCACCACCACTGCTGCGACGCCACCACCACTGCTGCGACGCCACCACCACTGCGCCACCACCACTGCTGCGCCGCCACCACAACCGCGCCGCCCATCTTCAAATCAGCCCAAGTTTCTGTAAGTTTAGATATTCATGATCGGCTTTTAGATATTCAGAATCATCTCTTTACCGTTTGTAGATTCTCGTAACTCGTATGGTTTGATTTTTTTTTTGGTAATCATATGGTTTGATATTATGTTACCCGGTAAATGCAGTATATAATGAGAAGGGTTTGTAGATTCTCGTAACTCGTATGCTTGGCTTGTAGATTCTATTATGGTTTGTAGATTCTCGTAACTCGTATGCTTGGCTTGGCGGGGTTGATCGACTCTTGGAGGAGGGTTCACCTTTTGGTTTTAAAAAAAGGCTTGGGGAATACGATAACACCAACACATAAATTAGCTTCATGGCCCCTTAGAAGGTGTTCAAGAGTTAGAAGTTACGAATTTTCCCATGATAAATTGGTAGATGTTAAAGAAAATGTGGTCTTAACCCTAAACCCTAAACCCTAAACCCTAAACCCTAAACCCTAAACCCTAAACCCTAAACCGAACCCTAATTAGTCATAATTGAACCCTAAATTGATTGCCCCAATCTAACCGAACCCTAATTGAACCCCCTAAATTGAATGCCTCAAATCAACCGAACCCTAAATTGAATCAATAGAACCCCCTAATTGAACCCTAAATTGAACTAATTGAATCCTAAATTTAATGCCTCAAATCAACCGAACCCTAAATTGAATCAATAGAACCCCCTAATTGTACCTAAATTGAAGTAATTGAACCCTAAATTGAATGCCCTAATCGAACCGAACCCTAAATGAAACTAATTGAACCCTAAATTGAATGCCCTAATACAATCGAACCCTAAATTGAAATAATTCAAGCGCATCGGATATGTGAATTTTGAACAGTTTTTAAAAAATTTGAACATTGCTCATTTGTTTGATAATTTTAGGTTGTTAATTGTGCGTTTTATAATTGTGATTATTGATCGATGATTTTAGGTTATTAGCTGTGCATTTGAAGTAATTGCGATTATGAATTGATGATTTTAGGTTGTTAATTGATGATTTTAGATTGTTAATTGTGCATTGAGCATTTGAGATATTGAGATTATTGACGGAGGATGGGACCCAATTGGATTGAATGTGTGATTTTTGTTAATTTTTATTGCATTGAGCATTTGAGAATTGAGAATTGAGATTGTTGACGGAGGATGGGACCCAATTGGATTGAGATACCTGTTAGTTAGCGCACACGGACACCACGTCTGATCGACGGTGTCCGACATTTAGAAAACAAATTAACGTATGCCGATGTGTCCGGAGGTGCGTGTCGCTGGGCATCGGACACGTGTCCGGAGGCGTCGGACACGTGTCCAAAGGCGTCGGACACGTGTCGGTATGTGTCAGACACGTGTCGGTATGTGTCTGACACGTGTCCGGAGGTGTCAGAAACGTATCGGACACCATATCGACACCCTATATGAGGTGTCGGAATTGAGGTTGTTGAATGTGCATTAAATTTAGGTTAGTTAGGTTAATGCGACATTTTTAGCATGCACCCCCTGGAATCTAATCGTGGCTCCAGCGCTGGCTATAATTAGCCCTAATTAGTCCTGATTAACAATATTTTAGTAAATCAATTAACCCTAATTAGCTCTAACGAGCCTAATTAGTTTTAATTAACCCTAAGAACCTGATAAAATTCAAATTAGCTGTAATTACCTCAAATTAGCCCAAATGAACCCAATTATGCGCATATTGATTGTAGTTAGCCTAATTAGTCATAATTTGCACTAACATAACCCAATTACGCCTAATTAGCGCTAGTTAGGACTAATCAACACTACTCGGCACCATCAAAACCCTAATTAGGACTAAATAACCCTAATTAGTCCTAATCAACCCTAATTAGCTATAATTATTCGAAACTAGCCCTCACTAACATTAATTAGCTCTAACATAACCCAATTAAGCCTAATTAGCCCTAATTAGGACTAATCATCACTACTCGGCACAATTAAACCCTAATTAGTCATAATCAACCCTAATTAGCTATAATTATCCGAAACTAGCCCTCATTAACATTAATTAGCCCTAACATAACCCAATTAAGCCTAATTAGCCCTAATTAGGACTAATCATCACTATTCGGCACAATTAAACCCTAATTAGGACTACATAACTCTAATTAGTCCTAATCAACCCTAGTCAGCTATAATCATCCGAAACTATCCCTCATTAACATTAATTAGCCCTAACATAACCCAATTAAGCCTAATTAGCCCTAATTAGGACTAATCATCACTACTCGGCACAATTAAACCCTAATTAGGACTACATAACTCCAATTAGTCCTAATCAACCCTAGTCAGCTATAATTATCCGAAACTATCCCTCATTAACATTAATTAGCCCTAACATAACCCAATTAAGCCTAATTAGCCCTAATTAGGACTAATCATCACTACTCGGCACAATTAAACCCTAATTAGTCATAATCAACCCTAATTAGCTATAATTATCCGAAACTAGCCCTCATTAACATTAATTAGCCCTAACATAACCCAATTAAGCCTAATTAGCCCTAATTAGGACTAATCATCACTACTCGGCACAATTAAACCCTAATTAGTCATAATCAACCCTAATTAGCTATAATTATCCGAAACTAGCCCTCATTAACATTAATTAGCCCTAACATAACCCAATTAAGCCTAATTAGCCCTAATTAGCCCTTGTACATCCCATAATTACTCCATGTTGCCCAGAGATGGTTCAATTACTCGTTCTTTACAAACCCTGCCTTCTTTATATTAATTGTTGTTTTGAGAAGTCCATTGGCAACGAGATGGTTCAACTCGTTGCCAACGAGTTCTATTTAATGTGGAATTGATAACATATGCAACGATCATTCTGCAGTTTTGATATTTCGGAAAGATTCTTGCATATCTTATCAATTTCTGAACACATGCATGCATAAAAACCCTTAGTTCCCGTTCAAAGGTACTCATTACAAAGTAATGCCTTGTAATGAGCCTTTGGATGTCCAGTTTGGACAGTTTGGAAAAGCTAATTGTTTATAAAACAGTATTTTGACTCATGCTTTATGTTCTATGTCGTGGATATTTGGTACACGTTCTCGTGTGTTTCTCCGGGTGCATACAGATCTGGTGTTCTAACATCCGTCAAACCTTCCTGAGCAAGGTTAGATGAATGTTAGAACACCTAATCGATGTGGTGTACTTGGAGAAATGCGGGGAGGTGCTGCCGAATTTTCCACAGACATCGGACTAAGCATGAGTTATTCACTGTTTTATAAACATGTGCTTTTCTGAATGGGATAGGACCACTACCTGTTCAAGAGTGGAGGGGAAATATGTAGACGTGTTGTAACATTCATGCATTGATATTTACATCGGCAATGCTTAATCACTGGTCATTATTGAAGGTGGTATACAGTACGATAATTCAGTCGTCATGTCAGTCGATCGAAGTTGGATGAAAAGGAAGAATGCTGAAGATTTTGAGTGTCGCGTTGACGAATTTCTCGACTTCGCTTATGCGCATCCTGCACATGTTGACCTTGATAAGATAAGGTGCCCGTGCGGTAGATGTGAGTTGTTGCACTGGAGAAAAAGAATTGAAGTAAAATGGCATCTTCGTCGGTACGGTTTTATGGGTGGATACACAAGGTGGACGCAGCACGGGGAAACGATAGTATTGTCGTCCAACCTGGCTAGTCAAACTGAAGTTAGGGAGGAGGCACGATATGATTTTCGAGATATGATTATGGATGTTGGGCATGCTAATGTTGACTGGGGTAACGACAGGCCACAACCGCCGAACGAGGGGGCTCATCAGTTTTATGAGTTGTTGAGAGCTGCGGAAGAGCCGCTGTGGGATGGAGCTCCGAAACACACACGGCTGTCTGCGGTTAGTAGGTTATTACAGTTGAAATCAGACCACGGGCTGAGCGAGAAAGGTTTTAACGAGTTTGTTACCTTCATCAAAGAAATACTGCCCGAAAGTGAAAAGCTACCGCCGTCGTACTATGACACGAAGAAGATGATGAGGAAACTTGGGTTGAGCTACGACCGGATAGATGCGTGCAATAACGATTGTGTATTATTCTGGAAAGAGAATAAGGATTTGTCATTATGTCCAGTGTGTGATCATTCGAGGTACAAACCGGACAAAGGGAAGAAGAAAAACATTGCATGGAAGATATTGCGATATTTTCCGGTCACACCACGGCTTCAGAGAATGTACTACTCCTCCAGTACGGCTGAACATATGAGGGCTCACCGTGAGACTCGCAGCAACGATGCCGATGTGCTGACACACCCAGCTGATGGAGAGGCGTGGAAGGAGTTTGACCGCAGGCATCCAGTTTTTGCTCAGGAAGTTCGGAATGTTAGACTTGGTCTGGCAACCGATGGGTTCAACCCTTTCGGTCAGTCTACCACGCCTTACTCCTGTTGGCCTGTTATTATTGTCCCTTACAACCTTCCACCAGGCATGTGCATGAAGAAGCCGTATATGTTCTTGTCGTTGCTTATTCCGGGGCCGAAGAGTCCCGGTAAGGACATAGATGTGTATTTAAGGCCGTTGATTGATGAGTTAAAACAATTATGGAATCATGGAGTCGAAACATATGATGCATCCCTTAAAAAAAAATTCAGATAAGGGCTGCTTTGATGTGGACTATACATGATTTCCCCGCATTGGGAATGACGTGTGGCTGGAGCACACATGGGAAGCTAGCATGCCCTGCTTGTATGGGCGTGAACCCCGGTCATACGTTAAAGCACGGCGGAAAGGCCTCGTGGTTCGGATGTCACCGTAAGCTTTTGCCACCGGGCCATCAGTTTCGTAGGCAGAAGGATAAATTTGACGGGACAATCGAGCGTGAGGTTGTCACGCTGGACTACCCATCTGGTGAAGAAGTACTCTCACACCTGGAGGCACTTGACCTACTGGAGGACGCTCGTTATCCGAAACAACATGGATGTGATGCATATTGAGAAGAACGTTTTTGATAATGTGTTCAACACAGTGATGAATTTCAAGGGCAAATCGAAAGATCACCTTAAAGCGAGAAGGGATCTACAACAGTTGGGTGTACGCCGTGAATTGCATCCTCGGACAGTCAGTGGGAGGACGATACTTCCGAAAGCACCTTACTGTCTAGACAAGAAACAAGTGGAGAAGGTCTGTCAGTGGGTTAAGAATTTGAAGCTTCCGGATGGGTTTGCGTCCAACATATCTCGTTGTTGCAATGTTTCGGAATGCAAGTTCCAAGGGATGAAGAGTCACGACTGCCACGTATTCATGGAGAGATTCATTCCTATTGCCTTCCGGGGACTGTTGCCACGGGTTGTTTGCGAGACTTTGACTGAATTATCTCATTTCTTTCGAGATATATGCTCTTCTACGATCCGGGTGAGTAACATGGAAGTGCTTGAGAAGAACATTGTGGTGACGATTTGCAAGCTGGAGAAAATCTTCCCACCTTCGTTCTTTGATTCAATGGAGCATCTGCCTGTTCACTTGGCATATGAAGCTAAAATGGGTGGACCCGTGCAATATCGGTGGATGTATCCCTTCGAGAGGTAATCCTTAAATTGTTACAGTTGTTCGTTTACACTTAATGCGACATCTGTTATCATTGATATTCCACCTAACTCGATTCCCTAAACTTCTAGGTTCATGTTCCATTTAAAGAAAAAAGTCCGTAATAAGGCTCGGGTTGAGGGCTCAATTGCGGAGGCTTACGTAATGGAAGAACTTGTAAACTTTTGTAGTCAATATTTCGGTTCGGATGTTGGTACAAGGTTAAATCAACTAGGCCGAAATGATCCCGGAGCAAGCACAAATTTGGAAGGGCAATTGTCAATATTCAAGCAGTCAGGTAGTCCGTTCGGCCGAACGTATACTCGATGGCTAACAGATGAAGAGTACAGTGCTGCAACAATATATGCCCTTCTAAATTGCGATGAAGTTTCGGCATTCGTTGAGTAAGTTAAAGTCTTAATTCACTTACATTGATGTACATAATTGAAAGTGTGTTAAGCGAGTTAGATGCATATTGGTTTGCAGTGAGTTCGATGCGGAATCTTTAATCACTGATCCCGCTGGACTTGAATCTCACCGGAAGTCACAATTTGTACAGTGGTTCAAAATCCGTGTAAGATTATTTAACGAAATTATATTATGTGTTATATACAGTTCTGTGGCCAATTAGTATACTGATTTATCCTTAATGTTTACCGTCATCTACAATAGGTTCAGTCAATGGATAGACCAGTGGCCTCCTGCTTGAAATTACTAGCCGAAGGCCCTAACAAACAAACATCCTGTTACGGAGGTTATATCATCAACGGGTTTAGGTTTAACGTAAAAGATGATGACCGAACAAAACAAACCCAAAACAGTGGAGTCTTGGTCAACGGCGACTGTTATGCCGAGAATTGCATGGATTTTTACGGAGAGTTAGATGAGATTGTTGAGCTAACATATCTGGGTTCCCAAAACCGCCTGGTAATGTTCAAGTGTACGTGGTTCGATGTCACATGCAGCAGAGGAATCCGTGTTAGCTCTCAAGGGATTGTAGATGTCAATGTCAAGTCAAGACTTGCATCAGACGAGCCCTTTGTGTTTGCTAGTCAAGCTGTACAAGTCTTTTACGCGGAGGACGTCGCCAATCCCAAATCTCATTGGTATACAACTATCAAGTCCAAGAAATTGCCCGTGACATATGACAGTGAGCTAGACTCCTTTCAAGCCGACCAACCACGTGTCTTGTTCCCTGTTGAGGTCAACAACGAGGAGGACGATCTTCCTCTTCCAACAACACTTCTTGTGGGAGAAGAAGTCGTAGATGATGACGCGGAAGATGTTGAAAGTGTTGGAGATGATGTGACCGAGTCTACTGATGAAGAGGATGAATTAGAAGATGAAGAGGACGACGAGTCCCACGAAGAAGAGGGCGACGAGGATAGTGATGAAGATGATTCGCAAACTGAAAATGATTGACTTGTAATGTTGTAACATCACGGGAAAAATGTAGTAACATTTTAGAACTTGGTGTTTATTGATGTGTTTTTGCACATTCGTTCATATATATATATATAGTGCCGATGATGATTTATGCCTAAATTATTGTTTTTCACGTGTTAATGTCTTTGTATATAATCTATATGAAGTCAGATATGGATAGGATACGGGCTATTCGTGGCCGGGCTGGACGCCGAGCTGCTTCCTCCCCGATTAGTCCCACCTCGTCATTGCCTACTGATGACGAGGCACAGAGTGATCGCGGACAGCCATCGGGGGCCCAGCCCCAGCCGTCGCCGTCACCGTCGCCCCAGCCATCACCGTCGCCCCAGCCATCGCCGTCGCCCCAGCCGTCTCCATCTTCCGTGGGTTCTACCTCAGGTATAGTTGATAACGGTGTTTCCTACATTTTCGCTAGCCTTATATTTGAACTGTATTAATGTCTGTGTTTTGTAGGATCTCGACGAGGCCGTGGTCCGACACGCGGGGTACGCATCGACCCCCAGCGTAAACAGAGAGTTACGCTCACGCAGGAGGGCCTGTAAGTACTAAAAATATCACCTCATGCCTTATGCCTAAAAATTTTGGGTGTTAATTTATATTTGAACTGTATTAATTAATTTAATTACTTCTTTGGCAGGATCCTGGAGAATATGGCGAGGACGAAGATCGGCGTTCTTGTGAAGGGCCGATTCTTCGAGCCACGCCTGTACTGGAAGGAATGGGATGCCGCTGCGAGGGAGGCCCTATGGGAGGAGTGGCTGGTACGGTGAAGTATTTTTTTCAGCGTTAGTAAATGTTAAATTACAGTTTGTTTTATGTTGTTAATTTGTGTTATTGAATGCATTACAGGAGGGGTTCACGTTTGATACGCCTGAGCAGCAGGGACTGGGGCAGCAGGCTTTCTTTAATTACATCGGCAAGAATTACCGCCGATGGCTCCACGATGCACGGGACCGGGCGAAGAGGGCGCTGCCCGCGGGTGCCCCGATGACGGACATGACGAAATATCCCCCACATTGGATATCTCACCGTGTATGGGGGGAGATGATAGATCGGTGGGCTGCGGATCCAGGTTGGGACGCCAAGAGTAAGAGCGGGGCTCAGAACAGACAGAACAGAGATCCGACGCACACGGGGGGGTCGGTGCCACACGACATCGTCCGACATATGAACGCGGTCGAGCACCCGGATCTAGAGGAGGATGAGGTCATAGCTCTGACCTATACTCAGACGCACGTGCGGAAGAAGGACAAGGACGAGACGCACCAGGCGGGCGACTATATTTCAGATATTGCCCGGCGGATCGATGTGAGTCAATTTATTTAAGTTAATCTGTTTCTTTCTATCCTCGATGTCTGTTTCGTTAATTAATGCCATAACATATCGTTAAACCACTATTTTTGCAGGCCTCGTATGAACAGCTAAGGGGGTCCGAGCAGCAGTCCGGACAGCCATCAGCGTCCACTAGTACGGCTGCGAGTACTGGGGGGTTGAAGCGATGGCTGGATACGCCGGAGGTCGTGAATCGGCCGAAAGGCCGCATACGCGGCCTGCCTAGCACGACTCCTCGTGCCGTGATAGGAGCGTCCTCACCCCCTGCTGCCCCTCCACAGACACCGGCTCCTCGGCCTCAGTTGCACGAGGAGGATATCGAGCGCATTGCTACAGTGGTGTGCCGGATGATGAGGGAGCAGGGCACTGCTGGACCAGCCGCCCCGGCCCCGGTTCAGCAGGATCCAGATCCGGGACTCGGGAACCCCTGATGAGCCCCTTCCCGTGCCCGTTCCTAGCTTCTCCCCCCCCCCCCGCGCCCGGGTTGTACTCTTCTCCCCTCTCCTAACCGGCTATCTCCGGTTCCCGGCTTGTACATGTATTAGTTTCTTTTATAATAAATATTTTTTATAATTGATTATATATTTTTTTCTGTATTTCGCTTATTGCGAGTTGTTGTTGAGAATTGTATTTCTGTACAGGTTTAGGTAATTGAAAAATAAAAAAAAAATTTAAAAAAAATATTGACTTTTGGCGACGGATTTATTCCGTCGCTAAAATATTCCTTTCAATTAAATATTTAGCGACGGAATATTCCGTCGCTAAATAAGCTATTTAGCGACGGAATATTCCGTCGCTAAATATTTAATCCGTCGCTAATTGGACGAAAAAGAAAATAAATTAAAATTTTAAAAATATAATTAGCGACGGACATTCCGTCGCTAATGAAAAATAAATCCGTCGGTAAAAATCACATATTTAGCGACGGATTTAAAAATTCCGTCGCTAAACTATTAGTGACGGGCTTTTATACGAGGGATTTTTAGCGACGGTGAATCCGTCGCTAATTCCTTTAGCGACGGATTTTGGGCTTTTAGCGACGGATTTACCCGTCGCTAAAAGTCTGTTTTCTTGTAGTGCTTGAACCATCAAGTTGTTGTACATTTCTTAACAAGCTATATAGGAACGTGATCCATTGCACGCGCTGACAACTTAAATAAGTTGCCAGCGAGATCTGGCCGTCCATCCATAGCGGATAGACGGACCAGATCTAACTCTTTTTTTATAAAAAAAAACCGATGTCTGCTGCATTATCAAGCGGACGGTAATTTTGACCAAAATGCCTCGACGGTATTTAATGACTTGGACGGATTCATAGGCAAATAGAGGGGGTAAATTTCACCGTCCGCTACATTATGTGGTTGACGGTAAAATTTACTTAAAAAAATAGATCTGATATATATATATAAACGCAACGCAATTTGCAACATCAATTGCTCACAATGCTTGATCTATTTGCATTTACATCCACATTAGCCTGAGACATATCAAGAAATCATTAGATTGCGATCCAATTGACTCGGATGAAGTTTGTTCAACCACCTTGTGTCAATAAAATGAAAATACTAAGCTGTTCAGAGTGAATGATCATAAGAAACTTAGCAGAAAAGATACAAAAAAGTACACAATAGATACCAAAAGAACAAGTCATGTTACAGGTTATTGGTAAGAGTGGGTTAATAAGCATAACAGATAGTGTGAACACTACCTTTCCTGTTACAGATTATTGGTAAAAGATAGAAAAAAAGTTTATCATCATCTATTGCCCCCAGAAGGTTGCAATAGGGGAAAACTGAAGCTTTTCGAAAATGTCCCTCAGAAGAATCCAATGAACACAACCAACGTTATTTGCAGCCAACTTGTTACCCTTTTAGTTTCAAAAAAAATGTTGCTACAAGCCTACAATCTTACTTCATTCATCTTTTAGGTGAATGGATTATTATATTTTGCTAATCGAGATATCTAGCTAATGTCTTGCTTGGATGTCTTTTGTTATCTTATCTCTATATTAAGGGCCTAAACTTGAAGCATTGATAGTCAATCCGAAAATAAGCACTCTATAAAACAGCATACGAGTATGTTTCTCTCTCTTTTTCCGTATTTCTCCTCAAGTGAAAAAACTTTTTTATCAATGTTTCTCAAAAAGATGACATTTTTATAATTCAGTAAAAGTACTCATAAATGCAAATTCATATGCTTTAGAAGTTTTACTGTTTTTACTAAAATGGTGACATATGAAATAAGGAATTTTCTTGATGTTTTTTACTAAAAAGTTTTACTGTTATTACCAGACAATCGCTACACCTCCGCTCAGCCCCCAGGAAGAATATCCTTTACATATCTGTTTGCATGTGATTCAACACCTAACATAATGACAACCATTAATTTAGTTGAGACAAAATACTCTTCTTCTAAAAAGGAAAACTTTCTGGCTGAGTGGTGAAATTTGTAGAGATCCTTAGCTGTCTCATGACCCTTCTTTAGGAGGGCACCCTCACTTCATATACTTACCAGTTGAATGTGTTTGATTTTTAGACAGCTTCAAACGCATTCAACTGGTAAGTATGGAGAAACGTTCCTCAATGATGCATGCCAAGCTTACTTGCATCCATGTGTCACCCAAAAAAGATGTAATTAACTGACCAAATGTTGCTAGGCATATATGATGGCAGCTTCATCTGTAAAATATGTATTTGTCATCATGTGCTTATATGCTCGAACTGCCATTTTTGGTTGTTCATATTATGTTCTTTGCAGTCTACCTTAGTCTAGATTTTTGTATGACTTGCTTGGCGAATTAACGCCTCATCTACATTGACGGTATTTAGGTTATCTACAATTAATCAATTGCGAGTGATATGAATAATACATCGTGTCATTTGTGTAGAAGGCGTGAAAAAGAAGAGGAGGAAAGTCACAAGTAACTGAAAATTATAGTAGGCACAGTAGTGACGACCATGACTTTTATAATAGTGTGGTGCCATTAGAAATTCATGGTCAAACAATCACTTATTGATTGGGACAATGCAAGAGCAGGCCATTTGAAGCGTTTAAAGGACGGACGAGAAGCTGATTACATAGAACAATTACGCATTAGCAAGCATGCATTCTTTAAACTTTGCAAAACCTTGCGTGAGAAAGGGGACTTATTAAAGGCAACAAGAAATGTTCCCATTCAGAGACCGTAGCAATTACATTTTTTTCACCCATAATTGGAAATATAGGTTCGTCGAATTTACTTATTTTTTATTACAGAATCAGTAAGTAGGCAATTTTACAGAGTTTCACATGTTGTCATCAAAGTTCATGAGTACTTATGATTGCCAGATTCAGTCAAACTGATGCAAGGAAATCGAAATAGTTTGATAATATTTTTTGATAAAAGGAAACCACCACATTAACTTTTGCTTGCTTTTATATTTTACATATTTCTCTTGTAAATATGATATGCTTCTTCTGTACATTTGTAGAATTCTTTGGGAGCGTTTGATGGAACACATATTCCAGTAACCGTCCCAACAAAAATGTGACCTAGATTTCAAAATAGAAAGGGTGGTATATAAGTAAAAATGTGCAAGGAGTGTGTGTATCTGAATTGAAAATCATATTCTTAGTACCAGGTTGGAGATGGTCTGCATCTCATTTGTGAGTTTTAAGGGACTCCTTTTGTAGGTGCAATTGCTTTCGTAATCGTAATGGTACTTACTTCAATTTGATTTGATTAAAGCTTTAAAAGGTCATCACCCTGTTTATTTTCATGATGTAGTTGGTTACTATCTTGTGGATGCCAATATACTAAAGACCAGGCTTCGTAGCTCCATAAGGGGAACTCAATACCGTCTTAATGAACGGGTTCAAAATATCTCCAAACTTGTAAAGAGTTATATAATTTTTGACAATCAGCTACAAAACATGTAATTTAAAGGACCTTTGGATTGTTGAAAAAATGATGGGCTGTATTACGGACAACGTCATTTTCTGACATAGAGACACAAGTGAGGATTATCACTAACCGTTGTATACTCCATAACTTCATCCGATCTGAGCAACTAAACGATCAGTGTTAGGGCGTTAAGAAGTCGTACTTTTAGGAGACATGGAGCATGACATTGCTCAGTCTATGCTAGAAGACGATCCACACGATCTAGACATGGTTACATCCATACAAGTGACAAAGCAATGGACTATGTTTAGAGATAAATTGGCAATGAACATGTTTGAGGATTATCAAGCACGAAGAGACCTTGGAACTTAATTTAGTCATAATTTCTTAAGTTTAGTTGGTGATTTAGACAATCCTTCTGTGCATTATTGGGTTTGTAACTGAAACATTTAAATTTGCAAGCATGTACTTGGTTTCTATTGGAACAACTTGTTGATTCTGTATTTCTATTATAATTATTTTGGTGTAAGGTATGCTTCAGCTTAAGGATAAGTGGTCCAGCTATATATTGTGCCTCGTTATATAATATTTAATGTCAAATGATGCTTTTGCTAGATATTTGAGATAATGGAAGCAAAGGAACAAGTGTTAGAGATGAAGAAAAAAAAAAGGAAATTAATAGATAACGATTGTGACTACACAAATCATATATTTTGGAACTTGGATATTAATCGTGCATTGGCTAACATACTCAGAGATCAAAACAATATGGATAACAAAGAAGATGTGGGATGGAAGCCGGTTGCGTATATAGCATAGCCTCTGCTTAATTAACTACTCAAATGAACCAAAGATATCACTATAACCAACGTGAAAAATCACGTTAAGATTTGGAGAGAAAGAATAGCATTGTGAGTGCTATACTTCCGCAAAGTGAATTTAGTTGGGATGGCCGAAAGAAGATGATCCGATTGACGACGAATATGAAAGGAATGCATATGCTGTGGTACATTTTCAATTGATATGATTTTTCTTCTAGTTTTTGTCAATATAGTATCTAACTTTTGTTTTGTATGTAATTTTCACATGAAAAAGCTAGATAATACCGGTATAAAGTGATACTAATACGGAAGAATCATGTGGAAAATAAAGTGCTACTCGGGATGGTGATGAAACTGCTATAGATGAGATGAGCTGATGAGTCTTATTGCGGACCTTTATCATACTGATTAGTATTATGGAACAGAGCTTAGATGATTTTCCTCTAATACCTGACAATCTTATTGCAGTTACTAAGGAAACTCAAAAGAGAAAGCGCCCTCCACCAAATAGAAAACCAGGGAGTATGCATGTTCTTCCTTCTTCAGTTGCTAAAATGGCATCTCCTCTTGGTGATTTTATGTGTGCAACAATGCAACATTTGGATGCTAATGGGATTTGTGAGAAGGTGATGACAATACCAGATCTTGAGGGAAACTAACAATTTAAAGCTATGGTCTAGTATATGGATCATGAAAAGCGGTTCCGCGTGTTAAAGACATTTTTTCTTGAGAAGAAATAGAACTAATGTTTACTCCAGTACTGGCGTATACCAAACATTTTATTTGTTTTCCATTGTTTGGTTAAAATTTTGACATTTTATTTCCCACTTATGTTACCATGATTTTTTCCTATGATTTATGTTGTTGATTAAAGATAAGTATTGATTATCTAACTATTGGAATTTGTAATGCAGAACAAGTGGAATAAGCTAGTTCACAAATATAATTTCAAGAAGTTATAAATGCATTGGTACTAGTCCAAGAAAGAATTTGCAAATATCCAGTTTGAGTGCACGTAATGGGCAAAACATCCAAACAAAATTTTAATAAATGATCAGATTTCTAAAAATGAAGGAATTTCTTGTTGATTAGCCAAAATTAAGTAAAAAAGTTCAATAGAAGTAAAATTTTGAAGTATCTCTTTTCATTTTGAAACCCTTTGAAAAAATCTTCATTGTATTTTAAAACATTGGCTTTGAAATGATATTCTAATGATCGTGTTGGTATTTGGTTATGATTGTTGATGTTTGTTTCGAAAGTGGGATGATTGTCAATGTTTGTTCTGGTGTCTGTCTAGAACTATCGTTGGTCTTTTTTGGTATATAGTTATAACTGATTATTGATCATTTTGGAATTTATGAGATTGTTCATTGCTGTCAAAATATTTTAAAACATTATCATTTAATGGATTATTTTGAATCGTTTTGTAATATATCGGTTGTCCTTGTACGAACTTACTGAGCTCTTAAAAACTCACATTTCATTTGATTCCTTTCTACAGGTTATGATCAACAGTAGATTACTCGGAAATGGGTTAGAGATCGTGTGAGATTCCAGTGAGCCCACCACTACTGTATAATAAGACCCTTGCGTGTATCGGTACTGTTAACTCGTCCTACAACACTACAAGAAAATTAACCATTAGCGACGGAAAAATTCCGTCGCTACATGTAGAAATTCCGTCGGTAAATCCTTTAGCGACGGAAATTCCGTCGCTAACGTTCCGTCGCCTAAACCCTCGTCGCTAAAGGTTTTAGCGACGGAATTATTATTCCATCGGTGAAGCCTTTGTCATTAGCGACGGAAATGGTCATCCTTTAGCGACGGAATTTCCGTCGCTAAAACTATTTTCCAATTTTTAGAAAATTAGATTTTTTATGCATTTTTTTAAAATTACCATTAGCGACGGAAATTCCGTCGCTAATTCGGTCGCAAAAACCATATTTGTCCGTCGCTAATTCCGTCGCAAAAACCATATTTTGGAGCTGATTCCGTCGCAAAAACCATATTTTGGAGCTGAATATATATTTTTTCTTCTTTATTTTTGTCGCAAAAACGCATATTTAAGAAAATTTCCGTCACTAATTCCGTCACAAAAACAATATTTAGGTGCTAAATGATTTTTTCCGTCGCTAATTCCCGCGCAAAAATCATATTTATAAACTAAAATTTTGAATACCACTAAAAGTTAACAATTAAGTTAACAAATATTCAGCATTTGTTGAGTACTACTAAAAGTTAACAATTGAGTTAATGCATCTAAATCAACCACTTGCTTGGTTACCAAAATGAACAAATATTCCTACAAATGTAACGTCAACTTTTGTCACATAAGGCATCATCCACCAAGCTCGTCGAATGTATCATCATTGCCATCCTCAGTAGCATCAGTCGTGGTAAGTTCGGCTTGTAACAAAGCAATTAAAGACATGTTAAAGGATGTATCAATGTACTTACATAACCGGGCCTAACCATGAATCCAACCTAAAATATATGAGTCAAACAATGATGGAACTACAACAAATATTTGTATGAGGACATTTTTGAAGGTTTAGAGAATGTCTTGACTATTATACGCCTGCATATGAAGCGGACACATGCACCCACAGTCACGCCATTTGCAACTGCATTCATTTAGTATGTATTTACAACAAAGTTGTTGGCTATCTCTTAGGCACTAAAGCGAAGATCCATGTGGACCAGGAATTTGCATTAGGAAAAGAGAAACAAAATCCTGTGTTTAGTGGACTTCAGGTGCATGGATATTGTGTTTATTGTTATGAAAATCATTAACTCTAGATCCCACATGCACACACCATCTCCATGTTACATCCTCAAACACCCCTGAAACTCACCAAAACAAAAATGGTTATAATAGCCTTGAATCCCATTTCATCACCAACACACAACATGTTTCATCAACTACAGCAGCCCATTCAACAACCTTACACACACACACATGAACCAACACACCCACACAACTTAACACAGCTACCGCCTCACGGCAGTAGCTACTTTTCTTTGCACCAAACCCACACACACATGCGCAACACACAACTCACACACACTCAAAACACACAGCACTACTCACACACCTACTCACACCTGTATACCCATTGTACACACACACATAAAACACACACAACGCACACGGGTAAACTGCCTTACGGCAGTATCTTCTTGCCTTGCAAACCCACATGTTTCCACCATTTCACACCCCACACAAAACACACCCACAGTGCACACTAAATCTACCCAACAACAGTACCCCTCTCTCTCTCTTGGACGCACTCAAACATGCATGTACACGGCCATGGCAGCCGTGTGAACACAGCTATGGCAGCCGTGCAAACACGGCCATGGCAGCCGTGCAAACACGGCCATGGCTGTCCTCTCTCTCTCTCCTTCTTTCATACACTCACATGAACCCACATATATTCACACCCACATATATTCACACTCTCATACTCTCTCCACAGCTTTACATAGTTGTGCACAGCCCCCCCCCCCCCCCCCCACCCCAATGTGGAAGTCCTATGCTACAAATCAGAACTAGAAAGAGCCGATTGTCACTGCTGCAGCCCCCCGCCAAACACACATCACCTCCACTGCTACAGCAGTCCCATGCACACCCACACCACCCCCTGCCTTGCACTCACATCCACACCACGCACACACACACGGCAGGTTGGCACACACACACACACCCCGCACACCCCCTCCCCCTAGCAGTCACCATGGCTGCTCCCTCCTCCCTTCATCCCCATGCACACACAGCTTTACATAGTTGTGCACAGCTTTGTCAAATTAAACAAAGGATGACATAAGTAACGTCGTAATGTAATTTTTTAGCGGCATTTTAAACATCATTAAGTTAAACAAAGGATGACAAAGATAACACATTTTCATAGAAAATATGAATTACCTGTAGGAGTTCTTTCTCTTTCATCCGTTTTTCCACCTCAATCTCTACCATGTTTACAATTTCAGTCTCTTTCATCTTCTGCACCTCAAGCTGCACAAGCTTAGCAATTTCGTCTTTCCAATTCTCAGAGGCCGGAGATTGATCTAGTGAAATACGCATTGATGCCCTGGCATCTCGTGCAGTTTCGCGAGTACCACGTATGCGTCCTTTCTTGTCGCGAACTCCAGGCGTTTCTCGCCATAATTCTGATGCATCATAATCTACCAAGGAAGAGTTGGGTTCTTGGGAACTAATTTCGTCAAATCTCACAGCATATGCATCCTATAACGTATACAAAATGCAAATCGAGTTAGAGATTCGTTAGACTAGATAGATGAAAAAATCAGTGGCAAAAAACAAACTTACGCGGATAGTCTTTGCCTTCTTTGAGACATATGGACGGTCTTGGTCCTCCAATGGCTGACCATTAGGACAACGTTTAAGTTTATGTGTCAGTTCGTACACCTCTAGCTTCAGCCTTGCTTCGCTAATTTCCGGCATCTTCTCCTTCAATTCAACTCCAATAATAGCATGCGGCACAGAACCACCGGTGTGAGATGGCTCATCATTTGCAGATCGATTTGTCCTTGCACACCTGGATTTTTCTTGCCATTTAGTGGTTGCCCATACATCCACCATCTTTTGCCAAACATCATTACGGATCCAATCGGGGGGGTGATTCCTCCATAAGTGTGGATGTGCATCTTCTCCTACCTTGCTAATTGCATATTTCCTCGCTCCATCCATCCATTTTGCATAATTGGTAGAAATGTGATGGAAAAAAGCAATCTTTCCCATTGCTTCCTGCTCAGGAGACTCAAAGTCAAAGTACCCCTGCCACGTTAAGATCGATACAAGACTGAAGATTCAGGTTTTCGCTTCAAACTGGATGCATTTCTCGCCTAGTTACTAATGAAATTTAATGCATAAGCAGGCTCTGAAAACATGAAGTTGAAAGCATAAGCTTACCAAAAATTTTTGCCAAAGCATCTCTTTCATTTCAGGGTACTTCTTCCAGCTTGACCACACCACAAAAGGGAAATTCATATTTGCCCTAAAGATAGCTCCTATGGTACTCCGCGCCTCGTCCTCAATGAAGCTAATACATAAAAAATAAAGAGTGTTACAATAAAGTAGAATTGAAACAATGATCTTGTACAGCTAGTACAAAAGCACTACAGGTTACATTTTCTTATGAACATGGATTCTCTTTTTGGAGCCTAGTGGAAGCTTTCTTATGATTCCTTGTGTTGCACCCCTAGTACGAAGAGAAGCTGTAAAAAAGCATATCAGGAAAACACATGAAAACTGCAATGTACTTTCATTATTCAAACAAAAAACAACTATCACTCATTCTTCCATTTAAAGTACCATCGGTTGAAGCTACTGACGATTCCACCTCAACAGGCTGCTCCGAAGACGAGTTACTTCCACCGTGACCTCCATCAGCTGGAGCAGATACAACACGACTACGACCTCGAGCAGCACAAGAGCGTTGCATAACTGCAAAAGATACTATATAACAATAATTGTTTATGTAAAGAAAACTAAATATGGCAATACATAATATTTCACTACAATAGTTGGTAGAAATGATATATCTTTCAAGACGAAGTGAAAGATTATCAATGATACAAATTAATGCCAAATCCAAACAAAACATCCAAACACCAAATCAGTTGATAATAAAAACAAAAAATCAACTATTAATCGTTATCGCTACTGGACAAGTCTACTTCTTCATCGTCGTCTTCTTCTTCTTCACCACTATCATCAGCCCCGTCCTCGTCCTCATCCCCGTCGTCCTTGTCTTGATCTTCATAAAATTCCACATTTTCAGCATTCCGGTGATTGTCTATGATTGCTACAGCTCGAAGGTCATCAACATCAACTTCCTCTCCCATTTGGTCTTCCGGAAAATCTACTGTTTGAAGAGGTATGTCATATGTGTCATCGTCAACTAGAATAGGTACCACAACAGGAGTAACGTCCTCTTGATAAGTCTCAAGCACATCTTCTTGGTAGTTGCCAACTGCTAATCTTTTGGTCTTGATAACTGTACACCAATTAGAATTCTTTTTCGATACACTTTCTGCATAAAACACTTGTGAAGCTTGATTAGCAAACACAAAAGGTTCATTTGATCCTAGTCTTGATTTGAGATTGACGTCTATTATCCCATGGCGACTAACACGCACTCCAGCTCTAGATGTGATATCAAACCAATGACATTTGAACATTGCTAGTTGATTTCTACTACCCATATAATCTAACTCAACAACCTCATCCAATTGCCCATAGAAATCAAGGCAATTGTCATTATAACAATCTCCATTGACTAAAACTCCGCTATTTTGAGTTTGCTTAATCAAGTCAATATCTACCGTGTTAAACCTAAATCCATTCACGATGTAACCTTTGTAGCATCTAACCAATCTACTAGGGCCGCAAGAAAGTTCTTTGAAACGAATATCCACCGCTTGATCAACCTTGTCAACCTATTGCAACAATGTCCAATAGAATAGTATTATGTTAGTCATATAACGGTAGTAATTAGACAACTATGATCTACTTTTTGAACTTACACGTTGCTTGAACCATGCAATGAACTCGTTGTTACGCAACTCTTCAAGTTCTTTATTAGAGATTGTAGAATTGGCAAGTTGTGCTTCGTTATCGAATTCACTGTAAATAAGCTAAGTATGTTATCCTATTAAGTAACATAAAAAACAAGCCAATATGCATAACTACTTACTTGATAAAAGAGATGACGTCGTTACAATTGAGAAGTACGTATAACGATGCGGCATCATATTCCTCATCACTTAACCATCGGGTAGTGTAAGATCCAAAAGGACGACCCGAATGTGTGAATATGGATAAACGTCCTTCCGAATCTGTGTCAACAACATCCTCATTTCTATATAATCGGTTTATCCTTGTTTCAACTCCAGACTCAAAATAAAGAGAAGAGAAGTTCACAAGTTCCTCTATTATGTAGGCCTCTGCAATTGAACCTTCTACTCGAGCTTTATTGCGAACCTTTTTCTTTAATCCAAACATAAACCTAAAGGATACCGAATGAGTTTTAGAATCAAAGTATATTAAAAACCATTTAAGTTATACGAGAGTAGATCGCATAAATATTACCTCTCGAATGGATACATCCATCGATACTGCACTGGTCCACCAACCCTAGCTTCGTAGGCCAAGTGAACGGGTAAATGCTCCATCGAATCAAAAAAGGACGGAGGCAATATCTTTTCAAGCTTGCATATTGTTTCTATGATACTTGTCTCGAAAATCTTCATGTCAGTCTCCCGAAGTGCTAATGAACAAAGATCCCGAAAGAAATGACAAAGTTCCGTCAAGGCATCCATTACTGCCTTAGACAAAAAGTCACGAAAGGCAATAGGAATGAGCCTTTGCATGAACACGTGACAGTCATGACTCTTCATCCCATAAAACTTACACTCTGAAAGGTTACAACAACGAGATATGTTTGACGCATAACCATCTGGGAGCTTCAACTTTTTAACCCACTCGCACACTTGTTGTATTTGCTTATTGTCCAAGGTATAAGATGCTTTTGGCAATATCGTTTTACCATTGATCATTTTTGGATGTAATTCCGGCCTTATACCCATTTTTTGCATATCCTTTCTTGCCTTTAAATGATCTTTAGATTTACCCTTTACATTCATCACGGTGTTGAATATATTGTCAAAGATGTTTTTCTCAATGTGCATGACATCTAAAGTATGGCGAACTAGGAGTGTCTTCCAATAAGGTAATTCCCAAAAGATACTTCGTTTCTTCCAATTATGTGTCTTTCCGAAGCCAGGAATCTTTTGTTTAGCAAAACCTTTACCAAAAGGTATAACATCAAGCTTATTCACATCCTTCCACACTTCATCGCCAGACAAACGATCTTGCTTTATCACACCGCGCTCAACCGTTTTGTCAAACTTGTCCTTCTGTTTTCGAAATGAATGATTCTCTGGCAACATTTTTCTATGACACCCAAAAAATGAGACCTTACTTCCATGTTTCAATGTGAAACCCTGGTTCATGTCCATACAACAAGGGCATGCTAACTTGCCATGTGTGCTCCACCCTGCAAATATTCCGTATGCAGGAAAGTCATTGACAGTCCACATCACCACAGCCCGTGTTTGGAAATTCTGTTTTTGAGAGACATCGAAAGTGGAAACTCCAGTATCCCAAAGCATTTTGAGCTCGTCAATCAATGGCCTTAAATAAACATCTGTCCTTCCCAGGGTTCTTCGGACCGGGAATAAGAAGTGATAGAAACATATAAGGTTGTTTCATGCACATGTTGGGATGGAGATTGTAGGGGACAACAATTACGGGCCATGTGGAGTAGGGGGTGCTAGAGTGACCAAATGGATTGAAACCATCAGTCGCTAACCCCAATCTAACATTTCGAACTTCTTGGGCAAAGTTTGGGTGTTTCAGATCAAAGTCCTTCCATGCCTCTCCGTCAGAGGGGTGTCTCATCACACCGACTTCTTTGGGACGAGTGTTATAGTATGTCATATGTTCAGCTGTCTTTGTTGAATAATACAGTCTCTGAAGCCTCGGTGTTATCGGGAAGTACCTCAAGGACTACCAAGCCACGTTCATCTTACTCCCCTTTCTTGATTTGTACCTCGAATGATCACAAATTGGACACTTCAACTTATCCTTATTTTCCTTCCAAAATAACACACAGTCATTGTTACATGCATCTATCTTTTCATAACCCAACCCGAGTTTCATCACCATTTTCTTTGTATCATAGTAAGAACCTGGCAACTTCTCACTATCTGGTAGTAGCTCTTTAATAAGCGTTAAAAAACCATCAAATCCTCTATCACTTAGCCCATGATCTGACTTCAACTGTAACAGACGTGTCACGGCAGACAACCTGGTGTGCTTCTTTGCACCATCCCATAATGGCTCGTCGGCGTCCCTTAACAACTCGTAAAACTTCTCAGCTTTCAAGTTAGGCTCTTCTGCAAGATCAATGTCAGGATCGTCATGGTTGTCATCTATGTCAAACTCTGCACGCCCAGCGTCTATTACTATATTTCGATATTGTGAAGCATTATCTTGCCCATACCCGGAGGATGAAAAATCAATTGATTCCCCGTGTTGAGTCCATGTTGTGTAGTTACGCATAAATCCTTTGCGAAAAAGATGCAATTTTACCTCATCACCCTCTCCCCAACGCAATAAGTTACAATCCCTACACGGGCACTTTATCCTTTGATTATCTACAAATGCTTCGTTCTTAAAGGCAAATTCAAGAAATACTCTCACTCCTTCTCGAAACTCATCACTTAGCCCCCTACGATCATCCAATCTTTTCTCCATCCAACTACGATCAACTGACATCCTTGAATTTGGTTCTCAAAGGAACCCGTATACCTTAGTCAAGGATGATGAGGCTTGATGATCCGTACATAGGGAGGACGGATTGAGGATTGATCCTTAACTTGTTGCCGTCGAGCACCGTAGTCAGTGCATAACCGTCTTCAAATAATATCTTAGCAGAAACTGGTAATAACCAAAAACTGATAGGTTTAGAAATATCATGTAATGAAGCTGGGTATTGTGCAGGGGAAATGAAGGCAGAAGTGCATGGTACTGCTGTCACTGGATACTAGGAACATTAATATCTCTGTTAGGGGCTTTCAACATCTATACAGGCTTGAAAGCCTACCAAAAGAGAGCAGAAAGGAGTCCAAGTCTTTGGAACTTCCTTTTCGCTGCAGAGATCTCTTTGTTCGCTTTCTTCTACCTCTTTCAAGACAAATGGGAGTACTTGCAAAAGCAGGGAGTGGTTTCAGGGAACAATCCAAGCACACCCTCTAACCAAGTGCTTCCCCAAAGGGACAACCAAAAAGAAGTCTTGGTGGTGCCAAGCAGGAAAAGCAACTCACTGGGGAACTATCTTGAACTAAAAAACATACGAGCTTAATTTAATTATCTCTACTCCAGCAACGGAGGGCACGTAAGTTTACGCTGGCGATTCTGCCGACGTTCAGGCATGTAGAGTTGTAAGTTGACTTTAATCGGCTGCAATTTCTGGAGGTTAGGCAAGAGATGATTAAGGTGCCAAAAATCATGGGCTTGATATTGGTTTAATCCGTTTATATGTGAACGTTACCACAAGAAGTAGACTGCTAGCTGCAATGTTTGAATTCTTGGCTCCTGTATCAGCGCACTTCAGTTTATATGTGAACGTTACCAAAAATTTCTCTCTAGTAGCAACTCACACCCCTAATAAATTTATTCCTTGTCCCATTGCTCTACCACCACTGACCCAACCTAGTCCCACCCCCTTGTTGACAAGAATGGGCAGATTATCAAGCAGCTGTTGCAATGGAATCAACGTTTGTTTTGCTCAAATATTACACATATACATAAATGGATTAAAGTATTCATTCATTCATTCAGTCCAAGTTTGCTTCTAATGTCTGAAACCCACTTCCTTCGTCACTATGAAGCAGCAGCCCATATGGATGAACAAAAGCTGGAGTCTCATCAAACAAACACGAAAAAGCAAACACACATGCACACAATAAATTATCTACTACATTGCAATCCTAGTTTATAACATCAGTGTCCTAATTAAATACAATTGCAGAGAAATGAATTTAAACTAGAGAAAGAGTTGAGATGTGAAGTGAGAGTTAGAGATAGAGGAAGAGGAAGAGGAAAAATTACCTGGCAAGAAGATGAGAGTCAGAGGAAGATCGGAAGACTGAAGACCCAAACGATTGAAATAAGAACCCTAATTTAATTATACCAAAAATCAAAACCCTAATAGGCAAATTGAAAACTCAAACGAAACGGGGGCTTCGCACATGCCTTCTGGGTGTGACGGTTGGTGGCGCGAAGTTTGTCTCCACAACGGCGACGGGGGTGGGAGGGATGGAGGTGCGAAGGCTGCCTCCACAACGGCGACGGGGGTGGGAGGGATGGAGGTGCGAAGGCTGCCTCCACAACGGCGACGGGGGTGGGAGAGATGGAGGTGCGAAGGCTGCCTCCACAACGGCGACGGCGGTGGGAGGGATGGAGGTGCGAAGGTTGCCGCCACAATTTATCTTCTGTTCGATCTGTTCTGTTCTAATGTTTTGGCCGAATTTTTCTCTTTGTTTCTTATGTTTCTTTTCTATTTTTTAATAATTAGTAAATGCCTTTTTCTGTTATTAAAAATTGAAATACACATTTAGCGATGGAAATAATTCCGTCGATAAAATCCGTCACTATATTCCGTCGCTAACTTATTTGCGACGGAAAATTCCGTCGCCCACTTTTGCTCCCCGCGCATTTTTTCCCTCCAACATTTTAGTGCGACGGAACCTAGTCCATCGCCCAATTCCGTCGGAATAGGTGACTTTTAGCGATGGAATTAACTCCATCGCTAAATTCTGTCGCTAATAAGCAATTTTCTTGTAGTGCAAGAGCTTAAGTTGGAAAGAACCTAAGCTTTAATAGTTTAAGCAGTTTTAAAATCTTGTATTTTGAGGAATTTGAGTTGATGTGTTGTTAAACACTTTGAACTATTTGTCGGTAAAAAGGATTTGACAGGTTTAAGGTGATGTGGGGTTAACGTTCTAGGAGTTCGGGGAGATGGAGCTCCGAATTTATGAGGCGTTACAGTTGGTATCAGAGCAGTTCAATCTTGTGATATTAAGCGTATAAGTATATGATTCTGTAGGCATAGGGACCGAGTATAAGTATATGATTCTGCAGGCCTAGAATCAGAAAGTATAGGTAATTCGATTCTGTAGAACCGTATACGGGTAATGAGAGTGGGGCATGATAAGGGTAGAGTTAAGATGTATGTCTTTATGGTTAAGAAGTCTGCCTTTAACTCGTAATTGTACTGTTATTTAGACATGTATAGTATAACCCTGATAACTGTACAATATATCAGTATGGCCTGCACTCGGAGCACTGGGAGTAGAGATGGTACGAAGGGCCTAGAGGTCCCCGAGAGGTGAGATTTCAACAGGTTTGTATAAGATGAGCAAGTATCTTATCCCCAGTACTGGAAAGACTTGACCAAACAATTTTTAGATGGGGTAATGTACTGTATGGAGGTTTATAATTGTAGAGATGTATCTCGACCTAATAAAGAGGAACAACGAAACCCAGATCCAATGGTTGCAGTTCTAAACACTATGAACCAAAATTTGATCATAAGGGCATAGAATCTGGTTAACAAGCAGTAAGGAGTACATAATACGGTTCAACAACAGCCACAACCTCAAGATGAGAGTACCTTCGGTGAATTAGCCAAACAAGATGCGCCTAGTTTTAGGGGTAATTGGACCCTATGGAAGTAGAGAACTAGATTGATGAAATGGAGAAAATCTTTCGAGCCATTAACTACAGTGAGAGGCAAAAGGTTGAATTTGGTCTTTATAAAGTTAGAGATGAGTCTGAACAGTGGTGGAAAGGAGTTCGACTCGCCAACAATCGGATGAGAAGACTTGTAACGAATTATCGTGAATGAATGTTGAGATAATTTGTCGTTGTGATGTAAGGAGATCAAGATTTTAAGGATGCCCAAATTTTTTTTTTAACATTTGTAACTACTTTAAAACTCGAGGGTGACTAAACACTACAAGAAAAATAACAATTAGCGACGTAAAAATTTTGTCGCTAAATGTCTTTGTTCCGTCGCTAATATTCCATCGCCTAAACCATCGTCGTTAAAGGTTTTATCGACGGAATTAGTGTTCCATCAGTAATGTCTTTTTGCTTAGCGAGGAATTGGTAACACTTTAGCGACGAAATTTTCGTCGCTAAAAATATTTTTCAAAATTAACTATTTTTAAAATAAATAATTGAAATATATATGCATTTTTAAAAAAATTATCATTAGCGACGGAAATTCCATCGCAAAAACTATATTTAGGAGCTAAATAAATTTTTCGTCACTAATTCCGTCGCCAAAAAGACATATTTAGGAATTTGTTATGTCACTAATTATGTCCCAAAAACCATATTTAGGTGATAAATGAATTTTTTGCCCTTAATTTTGTCACAAAAATCATATTTAGGAACCAAAAAAAAAATTTGGTTACTAATTTCGTCGCAAAATTCATATTTAAGAACTAAAAATTTTGAAAACAAAAATCTATTAAATATGCATTATAGATTATCCTGCTCTAAGTAGTGATGCCATAACTTGTGAAAATAATAATCCAACATTCCACAAATAAACTGAAGATAACAAGTATTTTGCATTTGTTGACTACCACTAAAAGTTAAGAATTAAGTTAATGCATCTAAATCAACCAGTTGTTTGGTTACCAAAATGAACAAATATCCCAACAAACGTAACGTCAAATCTGGTCAGATAAGGCAATCATCCACCAAGCTCATCGAATGTTTCATCATTGCCATCCTTAGTAGCATCAGTCGCGGTAACTTTGACCTGTGACAAAACAATTAAAGGCATGTTAAAAGATGTGGGTAATAAGAACTTCAAGGAGTATGCATCCATGTATTTGTATAACCAAGCCTAACCATGAAACCAACCTAAAATATGTGGGTCAAACAAACTATACATAACATTTAAAAGATTGCTCATGTATCGATACACATTGATGATCAAGTACACACCAAACTGTGAACATACATGCATACCAAAAACTCATCTCAAATCAACTCCCTACCATTACTCACCAACTATTTCAACCCCACAACTAAGAATCGCAAAAGCATTCAGCCTACACCCCAAACACCACCAAAAAAAATATACATATTGTACGCAGTTCCTTGAAGACATTATCAATTCGATTGGAATATGGGGGAGCAGGAATTCACCATAAAAATGAAGATTCTACCCCTTGGTGGCTGAAGCAATGTACTGAGAATGCAGTGGCTTAAGGCACTATGGAATGTTAATATCAATAATGACATCTTATTGATAGGCAACAATGATCTTATTGACAGGCAACAGTGACGTATCATACATTCAAAAGGCCGAAGTTAACAAAATAATCAAGCAACTATCAGAGGTACGCATCATTCAACCAAGCAATACCCCAACCCCTTTGGCCTCGCATGTTTTGCTAGTCAAGAAGAATGATGGAACATGAAGGATGTTTGTGGACTATAGAGAGCTTAATATTGAGTTGATTGTAAGACAACTATTCAACTTATACCAATCTTTAATGATATAGCTAAAAATACACCCCAATCAGCATACGACACGTGGCAGTTATGATTCATGGTCAATCGTGATCAACTACGAATTTGGTGGTTACCATATCGGTGGAGTTAGGATTCTAAAAAGATCCTAACAAAATCATGGGGGATTGTGACGTGATCCTTAAGGATCCTAATGCAATCCTGATTACCTAACCCAAGTCTATCCATCAAGACTCACAAACCTGTTGGGAGTCTTCCTCCTACGACTATATAAAGAGGTCTACCCCCCAGGTTTGAGACAAGCTCACACACACATACACTGTGTACTATTGTTTTTCAGAGTTCTACATTGTTAGCCATCTCTGACTTAAGCATTGGAGCATTCCCCTGTCGGAACCCCACCCGGCTGTCACTCTGTGTTCTCTTTTGCATGCCTACTTTCTGGTGTGGTTCCCGATCCAGTTTTTAGCTGCAACAGATTGACATCATCCGTGGGACCACGACAGGGAACATGGCCACCACTCTTCCTCCAGTGACTATTCACATAGTCATTCTCAGAACCGTCATGCGCGAACTAGCGGCTCTCATCGACCGGGTCGTTCTCACAACCAACACTCGACCTCTTTACGCCGACGCCGTGCCAGTTCTTCTGAAGATGGTTACGTCAATGTAACATCGAAAACTACTGAATCAGAAACTAGATTTCGGAGAAATCGATCTCCGGCATCCACTCTGAAAAACGGTGACCTTTGTCATCGCCTGAACCGTCAGCTATTCAAAACATCCCATGCCGACCTTACAAAAGAAATCCACAAACTAAAAGATATCATGAATACTCTTCAACGCAAGCTCGAGATGGCGGTGGCTCCACTGTCTACCCATCATTCTCATCTCGACCCTAGCGACCCTCGTCTCCGTCTCACCTCCAGATCAAGCTATGGCTGCAAATATAGGTCAGCAGCCGATCTGACATTCGATCCCAAAGAGAAGAGCAAAGAACACATGACGAAGAGCGGATCATGCTACCGTCACGATCCATCAGTTGAAGACAGTACCAATTCCTCTCCCGAATAGGTCGCCAGAACTGAGACCTCTCAGAGGTCTATCCACCAAAAGAAGACACTTGAGTATCGTTCCCGAGAACGAGACTCCTGGAAGGTTGTCCCTAAATATCATTCTCTGAAATGATCTCCCCCGAGGGAAGAATCTGGACATCCGTTATCAAAAACCATCGAGAAGGCAAAGCTACCTCCAAATTTTTGAATGCCTCAATGTGACCTCTATGACCGAACTAGAGATCCAGGAGACATGTTTACCAATTCGAAACAAACATGCTATTCCTCCAGGTCTCGGACGATGTCATGTGCAGAGCATTTCCTACCACCTTAAGGAAGGCTGAACATGCATGGTTCAAGTCTCTACAACCGCGATCCATCCACTCATTCAGCCAATTACCGGATCTCTTTCAAAAGCACTTTGTAAGCAGTCGCTTTCGAAGGAAAAACTTAGCGAGTCTGCTTAACGTTGTGCAAGAGAAAAATGAGTCTTTGGCATGCTATCTTAGATGATTCAACGCAGCCATTTTGGAAATCGATAACTTGGACGAGTCCGTGAAGTATACTGCATTCCTCCGAGGCCTCCAACCAACATCCAAGTCCTCATTCTCTGTTAACAAAATTCCTCCAGGTAATATGAAACCCTTCTCGAGAAGGCTAACAAATATATTCAAGCTGAAGAATACCTGGAGACCCACACAAGACGACGTGAAGAACGGAGGGAAGGACAGAATAAATGATCTCGGGAGTTGACTCCCTAAGAAGAAAAGAAGACGAAGCGCTCCAAGCATGATGAACGACGTCCCTAAGACCTGGATAATTTGACGCCCATCAATGCCAGGTGATCACAGATACTACACGAGATTAAAGACAGTAAAGCTCTCAAGTGGCCGGAGAAGATGACATCTCGGCCGAACAAAAGGAATAGAGACTTATGGTGCCACTTTCACAACGATCATGGCCACTCAACTGATGATTGCGGATCACTTAAACGAGCAATCGAAGCTCTCATTAAGTGTGACCAGTTGAAAATTTTTATAGCAAGCAAAGAAAAATGGGAAGAGGATGTGCGTACAGTCAACACTATCTCTGGAGGATTAGTCGCATGAGGCTCATCAGAACATGCTCGAAAAGCATATGAGAGAGATGTGTGCATAACGAGCCAACCCTCTAACAAGAGACAGAAGAATGTACCTTTGCCTATTATCTCTTTTTCCGACAATGACCTAAAAGATGTGAAGACTCCTCACGATGATCCATTAGTCATCACCATCAAGGTTGGGAATTACGATGTGAAGTGTGTTTTAATCGATAACGGGAGTTCAGCGGAAGTTTTATTTTATGATGCATTCAAGAAGATGAACATCCCTACGGACCGTCTTCAGAAGATGGATACACTGTTATATGGATTCTCCAATCATCCAGCTGCAGTTGAAGGTGTTATCGCACGCTGCACCTCCGGTACAAGCAAACTTGAGGCTTGATTTTGGGGTGATAAAGGTCCTCTCTGCATTCAACGCCATACTTGGACAACCAGCACTTAATCAGTTACATGATGTTGTATCGACCTACCACCTCATGATGAAGTTCCCTACAGAGTACAGGATTGGAGAGGTGAAAGGAGACCAGACTACAGCCCGACAGTGCTACATGACTTCATGCCGGGCGAAGAATAAAGAAGCAATTATCCCGGAGTGAAAAACAAGATAGTTTAGATATGTTCAAATCTTATAAAGGACGACACTAAGCTTGAGCTGGTGAACCTATTAAGAACCTATGCGAATATCTTTGCATGGACAGCCGCATACATGCCTGGGATTAAACCCGAGGTCATCACACATAGACTGAATGTTGATCTATCCAAGAAACTTGTCAAGCAGAAGAAGAGAACTTTTGCACCAGAGAGGCAGGAAAAGATTGAAGAAGAGGTGGATAAACTCTTAATTGCCAACTTCATTGAAGAGATCTACTACCCTAATTGGATCGCCAATGTTGTCATGGTTCCTAAACAGGGCGGCAGATGACGAATTTCTATTGATTACACAGATCTTAACAAGGCATGCCCGAAGGATAGTTACCCACTCCCAAGGATCGACCTTCTTATTGATGCTACTTCAGGCCACGAACTGGTTATAACCAGATCATAATGTATGAAAACGATGTCTCCAAAACGTTGTTTATCACAGAGAGAGGCATATATTATTACAAGGTGATGTCATTCGGACTCAAGAACGCCAGGGCAACTTATCAACACTTGGTGAATATGATCTTTCAAGACTTAATCGGGAAGAACATGGAAGTGTACGTGAACGATATACTCTTCAAGAGTATCAAGTTTGAATTCCATGTTAAGGATTTGAAGGAAACTTTTGACATACTACCAAAGTACAGGATGAAGCTGAACCCACTCAAGTGCGCTTTTGGAGTTGCATCGGGGAAATTTTTGGGCTTCATGGTTTCTCAACAAGGAATTGAGGCAAACCCAGATAAGATCAAGGTCATCCAAATCATGACGTCCCCAAAAACAGCTCGAAAAACTATCCGAAATCAAAAAACAAATCACATCAAATGGATACCCGAGCAAAAAGTTATGAACTTTTAAAGTTCTCAAATGATGGTACAACTTTATTTTATGCTCGGGCATGACATATGTGGCAGAGCAGCCCAGTGGCATTCTGTTCTTTTTCCTCGCGTGAAGTTAAGGGTTCGAATATCCTCGGACACATGTGAGCAACAAGGAGTTCTTTGCTTTTTAAACAAGGAGTTCATTACATTGGGCCTCTCCACCATCAGGTCCACGTCCGCGCAGCAAGTCTGCATGGCAGGTCCGAGCCCAACGACAGCACGAAGAAAATGTTGGGGCCTTCTCAGCCAGGCCCATAGTCCGAGCAGATTGTGGTCCAAGCCAACTGACCGAGCAAGAAAAAGAAGATGAGGTCTTCTCAGCCAGGCCTGTAACATCCCGGAATTTCCGGAACGTTAACACTCGATCCATCAATCACTAAATCATAAAATCCTCAACTCAAACAAAATAAATACTACCAATCTGTCAGAGCAACTAATCCATCGACTTAATCATAGTTGAAACATCAAGTCCAAACTAAAAAATCAAAATAAAAAAAATGACCCACGCAGGGGTTCTAAAGACTAAGACTGAAACTTAAATTCTCTTTCGCTCGGCTCAGATCTAGTCCACCCCCAAAGCGATCTATTGTTTGTTATAACCTGCGGAAAAGAAGTCAAAGGGGAGTGAGCTTTTGAGAGCCCAGTAAGGTCGCACAAAGATTTAAAAATAAGAAAACGATTCGGACGATTTTTCATATAAAACTTTTGAAGAGTATTTTCAATAAAATACAACACTTGGACAAAGATGAACAAACGAACGATTTTTTTACATTCAAGTCCAATAACAACTTTTTGAGGAATTTTGCTTTCGATGAAATCACTACAATACGATATAAACATAAGGATGAGTATTCAACTCATTCCCTTAAATAATAGTCATTTGAAACACTTCGGATATAATAAAGCATGAATGGATAATATTCAAAACAGTTCAAGTGTAATAAAACATAGACAGGAAACATTGAACATGAGCAGTACAGAAGCAAAGCCACCCCGGCAGTGCTCGATCGCTTTACATATGCATATGTACATTGACTAATACATCTAGGTACTAGTTAAACACATGCAACAGACCATCCTTATAACGCCAACAATACAGACCATCCTTATGGCTCCCAAGTTACTAACTCATGTCAACATTGAGAAACAATAAATAAATTTCAAAACATTTTATGATAATTGAATCGATAAAACAGATGAGAATAAACAATTTAAGAATTCCAAACGATCGCTTAAGGTTCAAGTTAGGCTTTCATGGACAGTTTCAAAACATCTTTTATATCAGCATAAAATCGAATCAATTTAGTTTGTAAAACTGTTCTATAAGCATTTGAGAACAAAATGTCGAAATGGGGTTCGAATAGAATTTCCTTACCTCGGTCCAAGCTATGAGATGTTAGCAACCTCGATCAATATTTTCTGAATAAACCTAGATTAGCAATTTATTTGTTAGAACATAATTTATGTCAAAATACGCTATAAACCCTAATATCAACTACCCACTGCGTACCCACTCTCTCCGAAATCGCGCACTCAAAACGGTTCTCGCACACGGCCAACTTGACCGAAAATCCTATACACTCCTTAACGGGTACCGACACTCTAGAATTTATAATAATTTACACTAAAACACTTTTATAGCTTAAAACATTATTAAAAGTCAAAATATGCATTTTCTGAATTTTTGAATATTTTTGAATTAAAATAATTTCTTTAAATACAATAAAAACCCAATAATAGCCATAATTACTTCCAGCAGAAACATAAGTCCCATAATTTTTATAATATCTTTAAAATATATATAAAAATTACAGAAATTGAAATCAGGATTTAAAAGACATAAAAAGTATTTTTAGATTTTTCGTTTTGCTAAAACCAATGCGATATGGAAATCATAGCAAAACAACTCCAAAAATTACCAAATTCAAACTGAGTCTTATTTATACCATAAAGACATTACTATAATTTTTCACAAAACATTTTCAGGGTTTAAAGGCTCCAAAAGAATTTTCCAAATCTGAGTTTATAGAAAATATTAACAATACCTACATTGTCAGAAAATCATAACATTTTGCCACAAATTCGAATATAGCCTAATGTATTATAGTTTAAAATTTTACGCAATTACGATCACTGTAAGACATCCTATGCATGTATCGTTCCTAACGCTACCGAGGTACACCCGTGTACTACCCAATTTCCCCGTGCCCAGCAACCCATTTCTCTTCTTCTTCTCCTTTCTATATAACACTCTATAACACACCCACTGCTTCACACAATGCACAGCTGCTACACCCACATCACACCTTTAACACACACATATACACACACTCGATATATATACCTACACTACCTAAACACACACACATGTGAAGGCAGTGTACTGCTTGCCTTGCTTGCCTCACCCTCACGAACTCTTCCTGCAAATACACACACATTACCTCACATAAAGACTCACACACACACACACACAGGCCATATGCACCACTCACCTGCTGCCCTTCTTCCTTTTCCATTTCATAATCACACACTCATATCCCAGTATATACATATACTCACACAACACCTACACATATATATATACAACCACACTCTCCCTCTCTGTCTCACCTCTTATACCCATTTCTACACCCACGCACACACACATATATAATACACAACACCGCTCACGCAACTCACACCCAAAACCTTCAGCTGCACCTTCATCTCCTCCCTCCTTCTCTCATACATACCCATGAAAGCTACTGCCTCACTTTCCTGCCCAATATACAGACACCATTTTCACTTTGTTTTGTACTCACAAAACCCATTTCTACACTAACACAAGTACACAACTCACACACCTGAGAGAGCCACCACGGCAAGCCTCACACACAGTCATATATTTGCAGTTCCTTCACTCAACCAACACCAACTACACCCACTGAAACACCTCCCTCACTCACATCTC
This sequence comes from Escallonia rubra, assembly GCA_033065855.1. Taxonomy (NCBI): domain Eukaryota; kingdom Viridiplantae; phylum Streptophyta; class Magnoliopsida; order Escalloniales; family Escalloniaceae; genus Escallonia; species Escallonia rubra. The sequence continues at coordinate 51,425 of JAVXUO010000551.1, read as the reverse complement.
TTCGGCACTAATCCCTCACAGCCATTTTCTCTCTCTAAAACCCACATATACGAATACACAACCCACATCACTACCTCTGTTCCATGGCAGTCTCTCATGGCTGTCTTGAACCCATTTTCCCATCCGTTTTTCTTGTCCTTTACACCTACAAACACAAAATCCGTAACCCCATCTATATCCAGTCATAAACCACAATATGTATACACCATAATCGCATAATCTGTGTCAAGACTGTGAATCGCGGCAACCCTAATTACATGAGGTTTTTCTTTCACGGTTCTCTCATGCCTCACTATGTCACTCCCGAAACCCACGGCAATTTACTCTCACAATATCACACAAAACACAAACTGATCCAACCGATTCCCTTAAAACATTGAACAAGATACTGAAAAAAAGTTAAGAGACTTACCAAAAAGTCTAGCCGGAAAACCCTTCTTCATCTCTTTCCTTGTCCCGTTCTCCTGCTCTCTAATCCTCTCTGTGTATTCTCTCTACGCCTCTGCCGCATTCGAATATCAGAAGGAGAAGAAACAGCTTGGACGGCTGCTCCAACAGAGTCTTGTATATGTAATTAAACAAACCCTAAATTGGAAAACTACCAAAAAGCCCCTAAGCTCTCGTTAGATATTCTAATTTTTACCCAGAACTTTTATTATCTCAAAGCGGTCCAAGTTAGGAAATAAAAAAAAAATAGCGGTTGCTACATGACCCAGCTTACACTAATCGTCGCTAGGAGTTGTTAAATAAAAATAATAATGAAACTGAAAAAATATCGACGCTAAAAATATATTCGCCGCTAAAATTTCTAATCAGATAAAAAAAAGTATCGGGTTGTTACAAGGCCCATAGTCCGAACAGGCCATAGTCCGAGCCGATCCTGGTCTGAGCCCGCTGACAGCACAAAAGAAAAAGATGAGACCTTTTTAGCTCGGGCCCATAGTCCGAGTAGATTATAATCCGAGCAGAACAGGGTCCGAGCGCCGAGCAGATCCTCGTCCGAGCCCACTTCCCAAGCTGGCCGCAATCCCACAAAAAAAAAATTGGGGAGAGGAAAAATTCCCAGAAATCATAACAAATTATTTTTGTGGCTTTTAAGGTCTCAAAAAAATCGGAAGAATAAAAGAAAAATTCCAGAATGCTATTTACGCAACAACAAACAGGTATTATGGTTCTTGGGCACTATTTGGTCAGCGAGGCGCTCGGAAAAAATATTATTTGCATCTTCAAGAGCGAGAAAAGTTCGTCAAAAGTAGGATGCGTGTCTGAAGACACTCAGAGTACACTTTCACATCCAAACATTTTTGCTAAGAAAGTGGTGGGCATTATGATATAGCTAAAAATACACCCCAATCAGCGTACTACACATGGCAGTTATGTTTCATGGTCAATCCTAATCAACTACGGATTTGGTGGTTACCATATTGGTGGAGTTAGGATTCTAAAAGCATCCTAACAAAATCATCAAGGATTGTAACGTGATCCTCAAGGATCCTAACGCAATCTTGACTGACCTGACCCAAGCCTATCCATCAAGACTCACAAACCTATTGGTAATCTTCCTCCTACGACTATATAAAGGGGTATACCCCCTAGGTATGAGACAAGCTCACACACATATACGATGTGTACTATTGTTTTTTTAGAGTTCTACATTGTTAGCCTTCTCTGAGTTAAGCATCAGAGCGTTCCCCGTCAGAACCCCATCTCGCGGTCACTAAGTGTTCTCTTTTGCAGGCTTATTTTCAGGTGTGGTTCCCGATCCAGTTTTTAGCTGCAACACCCCAACCCCTTTGGCCTCGCATGTTTTGCTAGTCAAGAAGAATGATGGAACATGAAGGATGTTTGTGGACTATAGAGAGCTTAATATTGAGTTGATTGTAAGACAACTATTCAACTTATACCAATCTTTAATGATATTACTGTCATTTCCTTGCAATCCTAATACAAACTATACTCTACCAGATGGCCCTAAAGATGAATAAAGCATGAGGTTTGATAAAAAATATGAATTACCTGTAGAATGTCTTTCTCTTTCATCCGTTTTTCCACCTCAAGCTCTACCAGCTTAGGAATTTCACTCTCTTTCAACTTCTGCACCTCAAGCTCCACAATCTTAGCAAAATCACCTGTCAAGGCAAAATCCCACACTCCAAGCCTGGTATAGTTATCTCAGCAGTCTTTATTCTACATGGTATTGACTCAGAAAATAAACACCATGAGTCACTCACAGTTGACCCCACTCCATGCAATAAAAGGAGAATAGTGGAACATGGTTTTCAATGCAACATAATTCAATCACAATAGTCTTGTGTAGCATTTATAGACTAATTTGCAGTCCCAAATCAAATAGATCTATATCTAAAGACAAGGACATGTAACCTTGCTTCATACGCTAGGTACGAGACTCCCAATGTGATAGAATATCCACCATCGAATAATCTATATAATATATAATAAGCGAAGCAAGAGCTTCTTTGCGCGACACATCAATGCAGAAATATGACTTATTTACTTGAAACATCATCACATTATATTTGATGTGAAATAGAATTGTAACTATTATAACTGTCCCTAAAGGTTTAAAAAATTATCTTGGTTGGAGTTCTTATTTCTTGATAAGTTAATTTCTATATTACTAAGTCTTATATAATTGAAAAACTAACTCTAAATGTTCTAAAATTGTAATTGATTAATGAACAAACTTATTAGGACTTAATTTTGACTATTAGATCCTTAAAACTACTCTCAATTATGAATATAAAAAGTCATATATCTTAAAAACGAAAATAACATAATAAATTTAGAAGAGAAAAATATGATGCTACAATTGAGAATATTATCTTGGATGAGGTTCTTATATCTTGATAAGTTAATTTACATATTACTAAGCCTTATATAATTGAAAATTTAATTCTAAACATTCTAAAACTCTAACTGATTGATGAACTAACTTCTTAGGACTTAATTTTGGCTATTGTATCCTTAAAATCACTCTCTTTTATGAATATTAAAATTCATATATCTTAAAAATGAAAATAACATACTGGATTTAGAATAGAAAAAAAAAATGATGCTACATTTCAGAATTATGCTATATTTGAGAATATAATCTTGGATGTCGTTCTTATTTCTTGATAAGTTAATTTCTATATTACTAAGTCTTATATAATTGAAAAACTAAATGTTCTACAACTCTAACTGATTGGTGAACTAACTTATTAGGACTTAATTTTGACTATTGTATCCTTAAAATCACTCTCCATTATGAATAAAAAATTCAAATATCTTAAAATTGAAAATAATATACTAGATTTAAAAAGAGAAAAAAAAATAATGCTACAATTAAGAATATTATCTTGGACGTATCGCACAAAAAATGATGCTTCTTTGCACGACCATCATCACAGAACTATGGCTTCTTTACTTGACGCGTCATCACATTATATTTTCAATGTGACATAGAATTATATCTATTTTAAGTGTTACTAAAGGTTTAAAATATTATCTTTGATGTGGTTCTTATTTCTTGATAAGTTAAATTTTATATTACTAAGCTTATATAATTGACAAAATAAGTCTAAACATTCTAAAACTCTAACTGATTGATGAATTAACTTACTAGGACTTAATTTTGACTATTGAATCTTCAAAACCAATCTCTAATATGAATACAAAAATTCATATATCTTAAAAACGAAAATAACTACTAGATTTAGAAAAACAAAATGATGCTACAATTGAGAATATTAACTTGAACGGGATTCTTATTTCTTGATAAGTTAATTTTCATATTCCTAAGTCATATATAATTATAAACTCAATTTTAAACGTTCTAAACTCTAACTTATTGATGAACTAACTTATTAGGACTTAATTTTGACTATTATATCCTTAAAATCACTCTCTATTATAAATATAAAAATTCAAATATTCTAAAACGAAAATAACATACTAGATTTAAAAGATAAAAAAATGATGATATAATTGAGAATATTATTTTGGATGGGGTTCTTATATCTTGATAAGTTAATTTTCATATTACTAAGCCTTATATAATTGAAAAACTAATTCTAAATGTTCTAAAACTCTAACTGGTTGATAAACTAACTTAGTAGAACTTAATTTTTACTACTGTAACCTTAAAATTACTCTCTAATATAAATATAAACATTCCTATATCTAAAAAAAAAATAACATACTAGATTTTGAAGAGAAAAAAAAATGCTACAATTGAGATTGAAACAATAAAAATTATGTAATAATTGTTTAATTTTTTTTAAAAAATTACAAAATTTGTTTACCGTAAATGATGTAATGATTTGTTAATATAATATAGTAACTTTTAGAATCCTTTGGTAAAATAAAAATTTTGACGTTTTATTTTGGATGGAACCACACAAACAACAAATGATTGTACAATTATTATTCATTAAAATTGTAATAACAATAATGATGCTTATTCATAAATTTGTTAGTTGAAAAGGACTTAAAGCTATATACTAAACATGTAAATGTGTGTAAAAGTATGCAAATATTATTTTTAATGTGATCCCTATTATTAAGTTTATTTAATTTTACAGGATCTATATAAGGGCAATACGAGGAAATCTTNTATAATGTGAAGATTAATTCTAAGAGTCTAATTATATGAATTTTTCAGAATTTGATTTTGACTATCGTGTTCTAAAAACTAACTCTCTCATACAAGACAGAAAACCACGTATCTAAAAAATATAACTTATGGATATTTAAAAGAAAACAAATTATATTACAGTTAATTTAAGTTTATTGTAATGTAATAAATGTATGTTTATTTAAGCATAACATAGTCTTTGCAAAAAATATTTATATACTACATAAAATCAATAATCAATTACATGATAATTTTTTGCTTTGATAAGACAGAACGATCAACAAAGTGGCTAAATAAGCATATTATGAGATTTTCTTAGAAACAAATCACATATGTATTAGAAAAAAAAGGTGGAATCAAGTTAAATAATTCTAAATTACTATATTTGAGAACATTAAAAACCTTTAAGATGCAAAAATATGATATGACTATTGTATTCTTAAAACTACTCTATAATATAAATTTATATATTCATATATTTAAAAAATAAAAATAATATTATCTTGGAGGGGGTTCTTATTTCTTGATAAGTTAATTTGTATATCAACAAGACTTATAATTGAAAAACTAATTCTAAACATTTTAAAATTCTAACTAATTAATGAACTAACTCATTATGACTTAATTTTAACTATTGTATACTTAAAAGCACTTTCTAATATGAATATGAAAATTCATATGTCAAAAAATGGAAAATAACATATTAGATTTAAAAGAGGAAAAAAATAATGTTACAATTGAGATTGAAGCAATAAAAATAATGTAACAATTGATTTATACTTATTTTATTTTAATATATACTTACCGTATCGATGCAAAGATTTATCAAATATAATATATAGCTTTTAGAATCTTTTTGGTAAAATAAAAAATCGACCATCTTTTTTTGGGTATTACCACATGACCAAAAATGACTGTCTAATCATTATTAATTAAATGATAAAGGTTATTCATAAATCTAATAGTTGAAAATGATTTAAAGTTATATACTAAACATGTGAGTGTATATAAAAGTATTCAAATAATATTTTGGATGTGATTCCTATTTCTAAGTTTATTTAGTTTTGCAGGAACTATGTAAAGGTTATATTAGAAAGCCTTATATAATTTGAGACCTAATTCTACAAAAATATATACTAATTTATTACGACTTAATTTTGACCATTGTGTTCTTAAAACTAAATCTCTAATACGAATATATAAAATCATGTATCTAGAATACAAATATCACATATGAGACTTAGAAGAAAAAAATTATATTATAATTAATTTAAGTTTATTTTAATGTAATAAATGTATATATATTTATACATAACATAATCATTGCAAAAATCTATTAATGTAATACATAAGATCAATACTACAATTATAGAACAATGTTTTTCTTTGGTAACACCGTAAAATAATCAAAATGATTACATCGAATATATGAGATTTTGAAAAACAAATTACGTATATATTAGAAAAAAGTACAATCAAATCAAATAATTCTTAATTATTATATTTGAGAACATTTAAAACCTTTGGAATGTAAGAAATGATCTATATAATTCTACAAAACAAACGATTACCCAGTTCATTTTTGCATAGGGCCTTGCAATCAATGAAAAGACTTTATATTTATACTTAACTAAATTTTCATGAAAAAAAAACTGAGTGCACTTAGTTGATATAGAAACTATAAACTTGGCGACAAATCATTGAAGATGTAGAAAATAATTCAACCACTTCAAAATAAGGACATGTCATATTCATCAATTTAATTTTATCATTACTAGTATCTTACAAGAATTAAAGAAACACATGCAACACATGCGTGCGCGCGGGCGCACGTACACACACACAGATATATATATATATATATATTATGCGGTCGATTTGTCAATTTTATTTTTGCAGACAACAATAACTTATTTGAAAGTAATAAAGTGTATACATAAATCCTATTAAATTTGAAATGCAACTTTATTCCATATAAATTTCTACTTAATCATTATAATAACCTTAGAAAAACATGTAACACCTCAAAAACTTTTGAAGTTAAAAAATTATACTCATATATAACATTAATAATTTAAAAGGGGTACGTCATAGCCTGACCACTTTCTAATTTCAACCACAATCATATTCATTATTTAGTTCTATATGACACCAGCATAACTATTCTACTACTGTAAGTGCTAAGCTAATATTCATTTAAAATATTACTTGGCAACTTAAACTAAAAACTTAAAAAATACAAGTATCTAGCGGCTCCACTGCGTCGCTACCTATAGCCAAATAAAAATTTATTAAAATAACGTTATTGTTTTTTTTTTGTCTCGCGATATGTGGTAAATATTAATACACTCTTTAAGACTTTTATGGTATACTATATTTTATAAATCGACCCGAGCTTGGCTCGGGTTACTGGGCTAGTCAAATTAAAGGAACTCTTCAACAAAAATTTGAGCCTGCACACAGTCCCTAAATATTACCAAAACAATAAATCATGAACAAGAGAGAGGGCAAGTTCCCTACTCTAAAAGCCGCATACCTCTGGCCAGCAAGCAAGCTAATTTGTGAATCAATTTTTGGTGCATGATTTATACGAGTTGCCAGGATGCATACGAACTACACACATGCTAAGCATATCTATACCTTTCGACTACAAGTTAACTAAAGTATGAATACCAACACATCAGAGTAATGACCCCGTGATCAGTTCATCAGAGTAATAACCCCGTGATCGATCCAATAAAAATCATTACATACAAACTCCAGAATAATCAACTACCCTTTGTATTACTATTTTTGTTTCGGAGAAGTCTAACCCAAACAGTATAAAATGATGGGGATAGTGCTTATGAAGGTGATGCCTACCATTAATTGACTACAAAGTTCAGAAAGTTGAAGACTTATAGTTAAAGGAGTTGAATAAGTCCTATTATAGCAATATTTCCCAGAACACTACCTCTACATATTAAAGAACTTCAGGTTGCTATTAAACATTTTGCTCAGTTTCTTGGTGATCCTGTGCCTAGGCAATTGCACACTAGACAGAGACTAAGTAATGATATGCATAGCTTAATGCTATGCATAGTTTAATGCATAAGCAAGCTCTGGAAACATGCATAGTTAATGATATATGCATAGTTCACTAGTTAATGATATATGCATAGTTTACAGTTAATGATATATGCACAGTTCATTAAGGTGGTTTCAAAACCGCGTTCGTCGCTTTAAAAGAGACTTAAGCAAAAGTGTAAAATTTTAAGAACAACTAGAAATATATATACAATAGATTGGGTCGCTCGGAGATGATCTCAGTCTGCTATAGGTCACTCAATTCAGCAGGCAGTATACAAATACTGGTAAATCAAAACTTCATAAGAGCGAATCACTTAATTTTAAAAAGTAGTTGTGTTTTTTGGCATACCAAAGACAAAAACAATGGAGTGTCAGTGGGAATATAGTTCAATATACTCCTAGTAGGTAGCAGAACTCAAACAAGTACACTGATAGAAGAGCTAAACTGAAAGACTACTAGTGCAACAAGTAAACCCCGGCCTGTATATGTGCTAGCTCTTTGAAAGTTCTATTAGAACAAGAAGAACTATGAGAAATACTTGTTTATTTCTATATAGCAGCTTAAAGTTATGGGCTAGAACAAATACCAACTTAAGGAGTTAATGTCACCTGCATCCAAAGTGGGTGCTAGGTTCTGGCGGAGGGACTACCACTTAAAGGTTTTAAGGGGGAATTTGGATTGGGGCTACAGTAACTGTTCCACTTAAAACAGAAGGTTTTAGACATGAGCAAGCTCAAAGATGCATGGTGATTACCTGATAGAGCCACATTTAACATATTTTGTGACGTCAAGTCTTTAACTTAGTTTGTAATTTCATTAAGAAACACCCAGAATATAATCAGACCTAAGTCTGTAGAAATACAATAACACAAGCTCCCAGTATATACAACATTTCTGGTGCGCATAAACACCAAACCCCAAGAATAGAAGGAACCACACCAATGTAAACATCATTTTAAAAGCAAAATAAGAACAACCAAGTTCATGAAAATCCGTAATAAGAAAAACCCAGAAGTAAAATCATAGCTTATGCCGTAAAGTTATAGTTACGCAGGCCTCAATCTATCCAATATCCTCTAATGCGCATAAATCCCAAAACCTTCAAGTTGAAGGAGTCTTAAACAAGAGTAACCATCATTACAACAATAAAAAAGATAAATACAATTCATAAGAATCTCTTATAATCTAAAGGCAAATGTTAAGGCATGCAGTATTAAGGACTTATAATCTAAAAGTTCTGCTTGACTTATAAAAAAGGTAAATGAAGCCATGGCTATGGTTTTGTAATATAATCCACATATGGATGCCACAAGATGGAATTGTTATTAAGGTGACAGCAATCGACTTCCGTAATTCGAAAGACATACACAAGTGCATTTGGTAAGCTAGAATTTGAGCAAACCATCAAGGATTAGAATTACTTGATTAAGTCATCTCCGACTCAATTGATTCCTAGACACTTTTGAAAATACGTAAATATGTCAAGAACTAAGTCTGATTGTCTAAGGCCTTTATATCCCCAAGGGAAAAAATTGTCAAGTAACCCAAGAAGTAAAAAACTGAACCCACAATTGCAATGTAGAGTTTATTTATGAAAACCCACATTGACAAAATGTAAAACATGTGCAGTGCAAACTACAAAAGCATGGTACAATTTCACAAATGTAAACTGAGATCTTAAAATGAGCCACTTAAATCCCCTAAAGAAATGGCAAAAAGGTAATTCGGACGAAACAATATTCAAAACCACAACAGTGTAATTGAAAAATGTAAAGATTATTTTTGAAAACCCACATAGACATAAGATTGAATTTTGTCTACAAACTACAAAAATGATAGTACAAAGTGAAACATATCTGTAAATTTTAAAATGAGATCTTATTCGACAAATCATATGGAAATCCACAATACCAAAATGGACTGTTACACAATCAGAATCTTATTTATGCAAACGCATTAGATAGGCATTTTGTCGAACACACATAGTGCAAACACAAAAAGTAGTACACACAGTGGTAAAGGAGAGAGACGGAGAATATGATAAATCCCGAGCTTATTTATGAAAACCCACACAGACATTATATCAAATATGTGCAATGCAAACTATAAAGGCACGGTACAAGTGAAAATATATTGTGAATTGCAAACCAAGATCTTGTATAAATGGTCTCAAACAAACGAAACTACCATACCAAAAAGGGATTATCATAAAATCTAGAGCTCATATATATTTTATATTCCGATTGTTGACAGTAAGCTACAAAAGCATGTTAAGGAAATGGTCCGAAGCAAATCGACAATTCAATATGCAAACCCAAAACATCAAAAGGGATTATCACAAGATCTAGAATTAAAACTAGAGAAAGAGTTGAGACGTGAGAGTCAGAGTGAGAGTGAGAGTGAGAGTGAGAGTCAGAGTGAGAGTGAGAGGAAGAAATTACCTGGCAAGAAGATGAGACTCAGAGGAAGATCAGAATATTGAGGACCCAAACGATTGAAATAAGAACCCTAATTTGATTATACCAAAAATCAAAGTCGTAACAGTTAGTAAGAAGACGGTTCAGCCTTATAGAAAACTTATATCAGCTGTGAGTTAAAGGGCTTTGCACAAACCTTCAGAATGGGAGTGATGGTGGCGCGCGCGAAGGGTTTCTCCATAACGGTGACGGGGGTGGGAGGGATGGTGGTGCCAAACTCTCTTTTGTTTTGTTATTTTGGCTGAAAACCATTTATTTATGCTTTTTTATGTTTATTATATGTATATTCTTCTCTTTTTAATAATTAGTAAAAGCATTTTTCTGTAATTAAAAATTAAAATAATACCTTTACCGATGGAAATAATTCCATTGATGAAATCCGTCACCAAATTCTGTCGCTAAATAATTTGGGACGGAAAATTCCGTCGCTCATTTTTGCTTCCCGCGCATTTTTTCCCTCCAGTGTTTTTAGAGTCATAATTGTGACGGAACCTAATTCCATCGCCCAATTCCGTCGGAATAGGTGGCTTTTAGCGATGGAATCCATTCCATCGCTAAATTTCATCGCTAGTAGGCATTTTTCTTGTAGTAAAAGGTAATCGTTATGTTTCCATATGGGAGAAGATGGCAATATTTTTCAGTAATTTTGAGCCATAATACAAAAACTTGTTTTGTCAAATGAGGATTCAACCATTCAATGCATACCATGTACCTATATTTCCATAAGTTGTTATTGGTAATGCTAAAAATTTCAAGGAAAATGATTGTTATCCTAATGCCAATCAAGTTCGGCACCATTGTCAACTCGCGTTAATAATGCAAATACAAATACGAAGTTCTATCTTATTAAAATTTTCATTATAGAACTATTTTAGTACATACGAGAATGCTTATAGACTTAATTATGTATTCACTTTTAAACTTATGTGATTATTAACCTTTTGGCTGAAAGGAATAGTGGGTGCACTAGATGGAACCCTTGTTCATGCTTTCGTACCCTTTGATCGGCAAGTACCAAACCGTTCTAGCTATATGACTTAATTGCTTTAAAATTTGTATGGGCTGGTTGGGAAGCAGTAGCTTATGACTCAAGGATGATAATAGAATCTATGTAATACCTGCTAATCTTTTCCCTTTTCAGTCGCCAGGTATTAAAAGTAGTACCAAATCATTGAAGTAAGTAAAATTTCTTGCAGATTAGTTCTATTTATGTGATGATGCATATACACATACTCGTAAACTTACGGCTCTTTCTCGCAATATATGTTATTAGTTGTCGGACTTTGCATGTGGTCATCACGCAAGAACAAATGAGGAACAATGTAATCATGTACATGCTAGATTCAGAGACATCATTGAGCGATCAGTTGGAGTCCTTAAAACTCATTTCTCATGATGAGGATGCCACCATATCCTTTTCCAACAGAATGTTGTCATTGCTTATGCAACGGCACCTAATTTCTTTCAGAAGATGCTGATCATATAATCCATCTTTGGGCAATTGACAATTGAGATATTCCTAAGAATATGGAGCACCATAACGAAAATATGGTGGATATGGGAGCAGAAGCATGACAAACTGGTCAAGGCCATAGTTCATGTGTGTAATAATGTGACCTTTGATCTCAAAACATTATTTCTAATTCTTATTGTGTAATTGATTTAAATATTATTTTGCGTTTCAAGGCTTTGCTCATGATTGTTGTAACAAGAAAACAATTTTGCTCTTGTGTATGTGCGCGCACAAAGATTTCCATCGAATACAACAGTCATTCCAATTAAAATTGGTTTTGAAATATTAACCATTGATATGATGATACGTTTGAATTATCCGATTAACAAAACTGAGAAAGTTTCAGAAAATAGAGCAAAAAGGCATTAGTGTCAAATTAAACAGTTTTCAGACTTCAGTTGTCAGCAGACTGATTTAGCACTTAAATTGCAAAGAATAATGGTGCTTAATATTCAGCAGCTTAGAATTTTCAGTTTTGCAAAGAGGTAAGGTAATTGCTTATGCATCGCGTAAATTGAAGACATATGAAGAGAATTATCCTACTCATGATCTAGAGTTAGCAACTATTGTTTTTGCCTTACATAAGTGGAGACATTATCTGTATGGAGCAGTATTTGAAGTTTAAACTGATCATAAGAGCTTGAAATATTTATTTTCACAGAAGGGATTAAATATGAAATCAACGTAGATGGATGGAATTATTAAACGATTACAGTTGTTCTATTTCATATCACCCGGGTAAGGCTAATGTGGTTGCTGATGCCTTAACCTGGAAGAATGTGATTGCTAGTTTAATGCTTAAGGAATGGGATATGTTGATTGATGTGTGTGATTGAACGCCGCGTGCCACTAGGATGGGATTTCTATTTGCTAATATTAAAGTTTGGCCTGCATTAATGCAATTGATACGGGAAGCTCAAGAAAAGGACCCAGAGTTGCAGAAAATTAGAATGGAGGTAGATCAAGGGTTCCAACCTGAATTTTCATTGTCTTCTGAAGATATATTGAGATTTAGAGATCGTGTTTACGACCAAATGATGCTAAGGTTAAACAGGAGATTTTGAAAGAAGCACATCAGAGTAAGTACAATATTCATTCGGGTAGCACTAAAATGTATAGAGATTTGAAATCACATTACTGGTGGAATGGTATGAAAGGTGATATAGACAAATTTGTTTTCAAGTGCCTAACATGTCAGCTGGCAAAGACAGAACATCAAAAGTCGGGTGGTTATTTATAGCCTCTATCTATTCCTGAGTGGAAATGGGAGCACATAACCATGGACTTTGTGACAGGTTTACCGCGGACACGGGACGAAAATGATGCCATTTGGGTAATAGTAGACTGTCTTACTAAATCTGCACATTTTCTTCCTCTGAATATGAAATATTCCATGGAAAAACTGGCTAAGTTGTATATCGAAGAGATAGTTCGCTTGCATGGGGTTCCTGTTAGTATTGTATCTGACAGGGATCCACATTTTACTTCTCGATTTTCGCAAGCTTTTCAGAAGGCTATGGGTACACAGTTGGCCTTGAGTACAGCCTTTCACCCTCAAACAGATGGTCAGAGTGAGCGTACTTTTCAGACCTTGGAGGATATGTTACGAGCTTGTGGGATAGACTTGAAAGGTAGTTGGGATTCACATTTACCACTTGTTGAATTTTCTTATAATAATAGGTACCATTCTAGTATTAATATGGCTCCTTATGAGGCGTTATATGGAAGAAAATGCTGATCTCCAGTTTGTTAGTCAGAAGTTGGGGAACGTAAGTTTATCAAATCTGATATTATTCGTGAAACCATTGATAAGATACAATTAATTCAACAACGTATCCACACAGCACATAGTAGACAAAAGAGCTATGCTGACACTCATCGACGTGGTTTGGAATTTTCGGTGGGCGACTTTGTTTTTATTAAAATTTCTCCTACGAAAGGAGTCATGAGATTTGGTAAGAAATGTAAGCTGTCTCCGAGGTTTTTGGGCCTTATGAAATTTTGGAACGGGTTGGTTATCTAGTGTATCGGGTTGCTTTGCCGCCTTCATTATCTGGGGTACATAATGTCTTTCATGTATCTATGTTGCATAAATATCAGCCAGATCCATCACATGTGTTACATGATCAACCGGTTCACATACAAGCAACTATGACTTATGTTGAGCAGCAGGAGGAGATTTTGGATCTTCGGGATCAGGTATTGAAGAATAAGGTGATTCCACTAGTTAAGATTAGATGGCAATATCATGATATTGAAGAGGCTACCTGGGAGCGTGAAGATGAGATTAGGTCGAAGTACCCGCACTTGTTCACGTGATCAAGTACAAATTTAGGGACTAAATTCTTTTAAGGAGGGGAAAATGCGAGGCCCCAATCTTAATTAGGTTCTAATCATTCTATTAAGTTTAAACATATTTAAATTTGATTGAAATATTATGATCGCGTTATATTATTTCTCTACATAAAATAAAATTTGAAATTAAGTTGTGGGCCCGAAATGCAATTATGTAAAACTTTAGGGTTGAAAAAAGTAATTATGCAAAACTTTGGGGTCATAGAAAGAGAAGTTAAGTGGATAACTTAGAAACAAAAGAGAAGGTGAAGGTAGAAGACCAACTTTTGGTCAAAATAGAACAAAGAGAAGAAAAAGAGAGAAATAAAGAGAAAGAAAAGAAAGGAGAAAAAGGGAGGAAGAGAAGAAGAACATGGAAAAAAACAAAGGAGGGAGATTGAATCAACCTTCTTGAATTGGCTTGGCCTAAAAGTTCTTTAAGGTAGGTTATCTTGTGTTCCTTTTAAGTTTTCACAACATGTATGAGAAGTATTATGAGTAGTAGTGAAACACTTATTTATTTTCTTGAAATGATTCAAGGTTAACTGTGTTCATGTATGCTGAAATCTGCAAAACAGTTATAAAAATGAGATAACTTTGGTGCCTAGAAATGTATAGTTTTAGTTAAGATATGGGTTTTATATTTTGTACTACTACCTGTGTAGAGCATACATACTAAATTTCAGATTATTTCAAGTACTATTGCTATGGTTTAAAATTCGTGGGTTGGAACCTGTCTTGTGAAACTGTTGTTGGACAGATTCTGAAGTTTGTCTTTGGAAAGGCTTAACATGACTTCAAAATAATATTTTCGTACCAAGTAAAATACTGGGATGTAGATATTTAAGTCTACTTTTCATAAATATATAGTATGACCGTAGAGGCCTTGTAATTAGAATGTTATGAGTTTTGGAGTACAGACTACTCCTGCTGCCAATTGAAATACTGGGCAGATTATAAAACCTAAACTATTAGTTCTTTGTGATGGGCTTAGTGGTGAATAACTATGTAAATTTTAGGTCTTAAATGGGCACTCAATTATATACATGCTAATATAATTATGCTTGTGTGTAGGGTACTTAAGGAAGAACATCAATTGTTTCTTGTTTGATTACCGAATTAGTTGACGCATTAGAGATTAGTTTATATGTTTGGCATATGTTGTTGATAATATGGCAAATATGACTTGAGAGGGGATTGAACCTCGTTTGATGTACTTGATTACTTTTTATTGACATATGTGCATGATTATGCATGTCACGTGAAGGAGGAGGAAAAAGTGAGTTGAGGGTGGTATTTGCCGGGGTTAGAAGTTATCCGGCCAGGGCTCTCACTCTCGTTCATGTTTCGATAGTACGCACTAGCTATGCGTACTACTTCTCGAAAGGAATTGTTGGTGTGCCTGTGATGACGTTGGACTTCTTCTATCGAACCTGCTATATTAGTTGGTGGCGATACGAAAAGTCTCTCGCAATCAGGGAAGGTTGGCTCGTGCATGAGAGGCATATTTGCATATTGATATTCTCGTACTTGGCTCATATTGGTCTTGAACTTGTTTATACTGTTTCGTTACACTTAGCGAGATCATGTTAATATTTAGGTCTTGCTTGCCATTCTCGTAAATATGTTCTACAAGATTTCAAATCTTGCTCAATATGATATTCCCATTTTTTTAAGGCAAGTGTGAGCAGATGGTTGCATGTTTTACTCGATATGTTCAATTATTCTTAAGAACGTAGGTATCATCTGCTCAAGTGACTTGCATATTTATACTAACTACGTATAATATAATCAATTCATGTTTGGACTAAAAGCACCGGATACCCTACTAAGCCATTAGGCTGACCCATTCCTGATACCTTTTTTTCTAGGTTCGGAGTCAGAGTATTTGCCAGGGCGCGAAGATGATTACCTCGGGGAGACTCAAGAGCCGTACGCTGGGTGAGCAAAGTTTTAGTTGTTCCTTTTATTTTGGAGTGTACAGGAATATCAGTGGATCCGGCTAAGATTGAGGCTATAAAAAATTGAAAAACACCTTCAACAGTATCAGAGATACGTAGTTTTCTGGGGTTAGCCGGATATTACCGTAGATTTGTTGAGGGATTTTCCAAAATTTCTGGTCCATTGTCCCGCTTGACTCAGAAGAAAGTAACTATTATTTGGGATGATAAATATGAGAACAGTTTTCAGGAGTTGAAACATAGATTGGTCAGTGCACCTATCTTGGTTCTGCCTAACGGGAATGATGATTTTGTAATATACAGCGATGCAACTCACAAAGGTTTGGGTTGTGTGCTTACGCAAAGAGGTAAGGTAATTGCTTATGCATCACGTAAATTGAGGCCATATGAAGAGAATTATCCTACTCATGATCTAGAGTTAGCAGCTATTGTTTTTGCCTTACATAAGTGGAGACATTATCTGTATGGAGCAGTATTTGAAGTTTAAACTGATCATAAGAACTTGAAATATTTCTTTTCACATAAGGAATTGAATATGAGACAACGTAGATGGATGAAATTATTAAACGATTACAGTTGCTCTATTTCATATCACCCGGGTAAGGCTAATGTGGTTGCTGATGCCTTAAGCCGGAAGAATGTGATTGCTAGTTTAATACTTAAAGAATGAGATATGTTGACTGATGTGTGTGATTTGACTCCGCGCGCCACTAGGATGGGATTTCTATTTGCTAATATTAAAGTTTGGCCTGCATTAATGCAATTGCTACGGCAAGCTTAGGAAAAGTACCCAGAGTTGTAGAAAATTAGAATGGAGGTGGATCAAGGGTTGCAACCTGAATTTTCATTGTCTTCTGAAGATATATTGAGATTTAAAGATCGTGTTTATGTACCAAATGATGCTAAACATGAGGTTTTGGTTTTGAAAGAAGCACATCAGAGTAAGTACAATATTCATCCGGGTAGCACTAAAATGTATAGAGATTTGAAATCACATTACTGGTGGAATGGTATGAAAGGTGATATAGACAAATTTGTTTTCAAGTGCCTAACATGTCAGCTGGCAAAGACAGAACATCAAAAGTCGGGTGGTTATTTATAGCCTCTATCTATTCCTGAGTGGAAATGGGAGCACATAACCATGGACTTTGTGACAGGTTTACCGCGGACACGGGACGGAAATGATTCCATTTGGGTAATAGTAGACCGTCTTACTAAATCTGCACATTTTCTTCCTCTGAATATGAAATATTCCATGGAAAAACTGGCTAAGTTGTATATCGATGAGATAGTTCGCTTGCATGGGGTTCCTATTAGTATTGTTTCTGACAGGGATCCACATTTTACTTCTCAATTTTGGCAAGCTTTTCAGAAGGCTATGGGTACACAGTTGGCCTTGAGTACAGTCTTTCACCCTCAAACAGATGGTCAGAGTGAGCGTACTATTCAGACCTTGGAGGATATGTTACGAGCTTGTGTGATAGACTTAAAAGGTAGTTGGGATTCACATTTACCACTTGTTGAATTTTCTTATAATAACAGGTACCATTTTAGTATTAATATGGCTCCTTATGAGGCGATATATGGAAGAAAATACAGATCTCCAGTTTGTTGGTCAGAAGTTGGGAAGGTAAGCTTATCAAATCAGATATTATTCGTGAAACCACTGATAAGAAACAATTAATTCAACAACGTATCTACACAGCACATAGTAGACAAAAGAGCTATGCTGACACTCATCGACGTGGTTTGGAATTTTCTGTGGGCGACTTTGTTTTTATTAAAATTTCTCCTATGAAAGGAGACATGAGATTTGGTAAAAAAGGTAAGTGTCTCCGAGGTTTGTTGGCCTTATGAAATTTTGGAACGGGTTGGTGATCTAATGTATCGGGTTGCTTTGCCGCCTTCATTATCTGGGGTACATAATGTTTTTCATGTATCTATGTTGCGTAAATATCAACCAGATCCATCACATGTGTTGCATGATCAATCGGTTCACATAGAAGCAGATATGACTTACGTTGAGCAGCCAGTGGAGGTTTTGGATGGTCGGGATCAGGTATTGATGAATAAGGTGATTCCACTAGTTAAGATTAAATGGTAATATCATGATATTGAAGAGGCTACCTGGGAGGGTGAAGACGAGATTAGGTCGAAGTACCCGCACTTATTCACGTGATCAGGTACGAATTTAGGGACTAAATTGTTTTAAGGAGGGGAGAATGTGAGCCCCTAATCTTAATTAGCTTCTAATCATTCTATTAAGATTAAACATATTTAAATTTGATTGAAATATTATGATCGCGTTATATTATTTCTCTACATAAAATAAAAATTGAAATTAAGTTGTGGGCCCAAAAAAGTAATTATGTAAAACTTTAAGCTTAAATAAAATAATTATGCAAAACTTTGGGGTCAATTTCAAAATACCCTGAGTTAGCTATAAGGGGTCACGTGAAGGGGTGTGGGATTAATAGCATTTTGGTGTGCCACCTATGTTTGGTGGTGAGTAATCAAAGTAAAGAATAAAAAAATAGAAAGAGAAGTTAAGTGGATAACTTAGAAACAAAAGAGAAGGTGGAGGTAGACGACCAACTTTCGGACAAAATAGAACAAAAAGAGAGAAATAAGGAGAAAGAAAAGAAAGGAGAGAAAGGGGGGAACAGAAGAAGAAAAGAAGAAAAGGGAAAAAACAAAGGAGGGAGATTGAATCAACCTTCTTGAATTGGCTTGGCCTAAAAGTTCTTTAAGGTAGGTTATCTTGTGTTCCTTTTAAGTTTTCACAACATGTATGAGAAGTATTATGAGTAGTAGTGAAACACTTATTTATTTTCTTGAAATGATTCAAGGTTAACTGTGTTCATGTATGCTGAAATCTGCAAAACAGTTATAAAAATGAGATAACTTTGGTGCCTAGAAATGTATAGTTTTAGTTAAGATATGGGTTTTATATGTTGTACTACTACCTGTGTAGAGTATAACATACCAAATTTCAGATTATTTCAAGTACTATTGCTATGGTTTAAATTTCGTGAGTTGGAACCTGTCTTGTGAAACTGTTGTTGGACAGATTCTGAAGTCTGTCTTTGGAAAGGCTTAACATGACTTCAAAATAATATTTTCATACCAAGTAAAATACTGGGATGTAGATATTTAAGTCTAATTTTCATAAATATATAGTACGACTGTAGAGGTCTTGTAATTAGATTGTTATGAGTTTTGGAGTACAGACAACTCCTGCTGCCAATTGAAATACTGGGCAGATTATAAAACCTAAACTATTAGTTCTTTGTGATGGGTTTAGTGGTGAATAACTAGGTAAATTTCAGGTATTAAATGGACACTCAAATATATACATGCTAATATAATTATGCTTGTGTGTAGGGTACTTAAGGAAGAACATCAATTGTTTCTTGTTTGATTACCGAATTAGTTGACGCATTAGATATTAGTTTACATGTGTGGCATATGTTGTTGATAATATGGCAAATATGACTTGAGAGGGGATTAAACCTCTTTTTATGTACTTGATTACTTTTTATTGACATATGTGCATGATTATGCATGTCACGTGAAGGAGGAGGAAAAAGTGAGTTGAGGGTGGTATTTGTCGGGGTTAGAAGTTATCTGGCCTGGGCTCTCGCTGTCGTTCATGTCTCGATAGTACGCACTAACTATGCGTACTACTTCTCGAAAGGAATTATTGGCGTGCCTGTGATGACGTTGGACTTCTTCTATAGAACCCGCTATATTAGTTGGTGGCGATACGAAAAGTCTCTCGCAATTAGGGAATGTTGGCTCGTGCATGAGGGGCATATTTGCATATTGATATTCTCGTACTTGGCTCATATTGGTCTTGAACTCGTTTATACTGTTTCGTTGCACTTAGCGAGATCAAGTTAATATTTATGTCTTGCTTGCCATTCTCGTAAATATGTTCTACAAGATTTCAAATCTTGCTCGATATGCTATTCCCATTTTTTGAAGGCAAGTGTGAGCAGATGGTTGGATGTGTTACTCGATATGGTCAATTATTCTTAAGAACGTAGGAATCATCTGTTCAAGTGACTTGCATATTTATACTAACTACGCATAATATAATCAATTCATGTTTGGACTTAAAAGCACCAGATACCCTACTGAGCCATTAGGCTGACACATTCCCGATACTTTTTTTTTCTAGGTTCAGAGTCAGAGTATTTGCCAGGGGGAGAAGAGGATTACCTCGGGGAGACTCAAGAGCTGTACGGTGGGTGAGCAAAGTTTTAGTTGTTCCTTTTATTTTGGAGTGTAGTACTTGTATAGGAGAGATGTGATCTGTAATATAATGTTATGTTTAGTACTTATGGACGACTGTAACGTTTAAACCATACTAGCTCTGTTTATCTTTGAGGTTTGTAGTAAAGCTCTGTTTATCTTTGAGGTATATATGTTAACCAGCTTTTTTAGCGTTGCACGCCTTCCGGAGGGGGGGGGGGGTGACAAAGGGAGTCGAACAAAGGGTGAGCTTTTGAGAGTTCAGTAAGGTCATTCAAAGAACAACCGAAAGAATCACAAAACGACTCAAGAGTTCATTCAAGGATAATTTTTGAATAGTTTGGTAATTTCCAAAACAATCATAATCAGTCATAACTCATAAACATATACCAAAAATGACCGAAAACAATCATAGACAGACACCAATATAAACATTAACAATCATCCCAGTTTTGAAAACGAACATTAACAGTAATAACCAAAAATAGAGACGCGCACACACGTACATCAGTAAGAAACAAACAGACACACACACGTTAGCACACACACATACAAACCAGAAAGAAACAGACATACAAACATACATTAGAAAGAAACACACCACCGTCCAAATCACCAAAGCTGCCAACCGGCCACCTCTATCTCGCCTTGAACCAAAAAGAGAAAAAGAACAACATATTTGATCCTCTACTATAACAATTGCGCACCCACATAAAATCCCAAGCGTCTATTGGTATTGTAGGTTGCGACTGAAGATGGTGGATCGGTATTTTTCTCGTTTGAGATTGAAGGGTTTTTACATTTTTTTCAAGCCGTCTGTGAGTGACTACATTTCAAGCTTGAATATATTAAGTGTAATACCCCGAATCCTAAAATACTTTTAACAAATTAAAAGTTTTAACGACGATGTCTTTTTAAATACTTAGTATCGACGTGTATTTTTTAGCGACGAATTAATTTTTTTCTTAGCATCGGTATACTTTTAGCGACGATTTGTGAATTGAGATAGCGTAACAACCCGTTTCTAATTTTCCTAGCACATAAGTTATCGTAAATATTTATTTTGAACCATTCCGCGATAATAAAAGTTTTGGGTAAAATTTGAGCGACTAATGAAAGTGTAGGGGGTTTTGTGATTTTTCCGGTTAGGATTTTATACATGTATATCTTCATTTTTTAAGGCAGCCGTCCAAGGCTTTCAGACCCACCTTGAGAGAGAAAGAGAGATACCGAGAGAGAGAGATAAGAAGGACGGAACAAAGGAGTTTTCCGGTGATCGGATAGGAATTTCGGTAAGTCTTTTTTTCGCGTTCCTCTCTTATTTTGTTCTAGAATTCGACTAAGGGGAGGTATGAGAGAACCATGAAAATCTTTTGTACTTAGGGCTGCCGTGATTCGCAGATTTGATACCAGAGTATGGTGTATATATCGTGGCTTATGGCTGGGTATATATGGGTTACGGTTGTGTGTTTGTGGGAATATTTGGGTATATCACAGGTAATTAGAGAGGGAGTAACCTACTAACCTGTGTGAGTGAGAAAGGAGAACCCCACTACCGTGAGGCAGTGGGTTCAAGGGCTGCCATGGTCGTGCGTCTCTGAGTAATATCAGTGTATTTGTGTTTGTGTATATGTGCGTGAGATGGTTATGTGCGTTTGTGGGTATTGTGTGCTCTAGTGTGTGTCTATGCAGTGTGTTTTGGAGCACAGTGGTGTGTATGAACCTGTGTGAGTGTTGTGTGGATATGAGATAAATTGAAAGCATGCATGTGTTACGTGAATGTGCATGTGAGTGTTGTGTGGATATGAGATAAATTGAAAGCATGCATGTGTTACGTGAATGTGCATGTGAGTGTGTTGGACATATTAAGAGGAGAAGAAGAGAAGACCCACTGCCTGTGGGGAATTATGTATGTGTGTTGTCTTTGGGTGAGTGTGTGGGTAAGAGGTAAGTGAATTATATGTGTGTGTTTATATATGTGTGCAATGTAGAAGATGGGTGTTGTGTGTGGCTGGTCATGGAGTGTATGAGAATGTTAGAAAAGAAGAACGAAAAATGAGAGAGAGGCGCATAATAATTGTTAGCATGTCAAATTTTATAGTATAATACTTTTAGCCAAGTTAGAACTTCCGGCAAAAACATGTAATTTATTTTCTGCAATTGTAGATTTGTAAAATCTTTTGGAGTTTTTAAAACTCATGTAAAAATTCTGAAAAAATTAGAATAATATTTTATAGTATAAATAAGTCCCAGTATAATTTTGGAGATTTTTAGAGTTGAATTGTTATTCTTTTCGTATCGCATTGTATTTAACAAAATTTAAAATTAGTTTTAATACGTTTTAAATCTTTATTTCAACTTCTATAATTTCTATACATAATTTAAGGTTCTTAAAAAAATTATGAATCTTTATTTTCAACCAGAAACAATTATAGAAATTTATGGGTTTTCAGTGCGTTTAAAGGAATTATTTTTAATTCTAAAATATTCAAAAATTATATTTTTATTTCATATGATGTATTAAGCCATAAAGAATGCTTAATGGAATTAAAATTATTTTTGGTTATTTCTTAGCCTCGAGGAGTGTGATGGGTCTTCTGGTTAAGTTAGTCGCGTGTGATCCTGATTTGAGTTGTGTCTTTACGGGTTAAGGATTGAGTACGGTGTGAGTAGTTATATCAGGTTTATAATATAGTAGTGTGGATAGTGTTCTGATAAGTGATTTGTCAACTTAGGTTAATTCAGAGGATTTTGATCGAGAATGTTGTAGCTTCGTTTCGCTTGGATCGAGGTAAGGAATTTCTATCTGAAACGCAATTTCATCTATTTGTCCTCATAAATATTTTTTTGGCTTGTTATCGAATTTTCTTTGAACTCCGTTATAGTTGATATATGCAATCGTTTGCCTTTAAGGCCCCGTTTTGAGCCTTACACGTTTATTGAAAATCTTCATCGATGCTCAGTATTTGTTACTCATCCGGCATCGATTTATTTATTGTATTTGTGATTATTGCATTATGTATATTGACATGAGATTCTGCATTGGTGTGTTTTGGCAGGAGTTGGTGTGTATTGGAGGATTTGGTGTTCATCGGTGTGGGCTAGTATCTTGATGAACTAGCCGGTGTATTGGTGTGGACTACTACCTTGTTGGACTAGCTGATGCATATGTAGTTATCAATGTTAGTGAGTTTCGCCTTTGTGGTTTTGCTAAGTGATTTCCTTGCACTGCATGTGTGGCTTTACAATTGCTCATGTTGAATAGAATTTGTGATTATTTGCATCATATCTGAAAGTCATATCGATATCTGATCGAACTAGTTATAATCTTTGTGAAAGCTCTGGAAACTATCATCGAATTGTATCTGTGAACTAAACCATCATCATATTGCATTTGTAAATTATTTATAATTCTTCGTTTCAGCAACCTTACTGAGGTCTCAAAAACTCACTCCCGCTTGACTTCCTTTCCGCAGGTGATAACCAACAAGAAATTGCATTGGGTGTGGACTAGATCTGAGCCGAGGGAAAGAACTCACCCTTGTAAGCTGATAGTTGACTTTGTGAAGGGATGGGGGTGCTAACAGAGTTCGCACTTTGTATGTTGAATTACATAAGTATCTCCTCAGTGTACCTTTTTTTATTAATAAATATGCCACTCGAGTCTGAGATGCTTCAAGACCTAGAAAATAATGCAAGTTGCCAAGGTCTTTCATAGAAAATTGAGAAGAGAGTTGTTGGACAAAACAAGCTATTTGGGAGGATTTACTTCCTGAAAGAACACTACAAGAAAACAAGCTTTTAGCGACGGGGAAATCCGTCGCTAAATGCCCAAAATCCGTCGCTAAAAGAATTAGCGACGGATTCACCGTCGCTAAAAATCCCTCGTATAAAAGCCCGTCACTAATAGTTTAGCGACGGAATTTTTAAATCCGTCGCTAAATATGTCATTTTTACCGACGGATTTATTTTTCATTAGCGACGGATATTCCGTCGCTAATTATATTTTTAGAATTTTAATTTATTTTTTTTGTCAAATTAGCGACGGATTAAATATTTTAGCGACGGAATATTCCGTCGCTAAACAACTTATTTAGCGACAGAATATTCCGTCGCTAAATAACTTATTGTAGGAATACTTTTAGCGACGGAATTAATCCGTCGCCAAAAGTCAAATTTTTTTTGATTTTTTTTTGATTTTTCAATTACCCAAACCTGTAATATAATTTTCAATTCTCAACAACAACGCGCAATAATCAATACAGAAAGAAATATATATAATCAATTATAAAAAATATTTATTATAAAAAAAACTCATATATGTACAAGCCGGGAACCGGATATAGCCGGTTAGGAGAGGGGAGAAGAGTACAAGCCGGGCGCGGGGGGTGGGGGGGGAAGCTAGGAACGGGCACGGGAAGGGGCTCATCAGGGGTTGCCGAGTCCCGGATCTGGATCCTGCTGATCCGGGGCCGGCTCGGCCTGTCCAGCAGTGCCCTGCTCCCTGATCATCCTCACCACCACTGTAGCAATGCGCTGGATCTCCTCGTCGTCCAACTGAGGACGAGGAGCCGGTGTCTGTGGAGGGGCAGCAGGGGGTGAGGACGCTCCTATCACGGCACGAGCAGTCGTGCTAGGCAGGCCGCGTATGCGGCCTTTCGGCCGATTCACGACCTCCGGCGTATCCAGCCATCGCTTCAACCCCCCAGTACTCGCAGCCGTACTAGTGGACGCTGATGGCTGTCCGGACTGCTGCTCGGACCCCCTTAGCTGTTCATACGAGGCCTGCAAAAATAGTGGTTTAACGATATGTTAGGGCATTAATTAACGAAACGGACATTGAGGATAGAAAGAAAAAACATTAACAAATTAAATAAATTGACTCACATCGATCCGCCGGGCAATATCTGAAATATAGTCGCCCGCCCGGTGCGTCTCGTCCTTGTCCTTCTTCCGCACGTGCGTCTGAGTATAGGTCAGAGCTATGACCTCATCCTCCTCCAGATCCGGGTGCTCGACCGCGTTCATGTGTCGGACGATGTCGTGTGGCACCGACCCCCCCGTGTGCGTCGGATCTCTGTTCTGTCTGTTCTCAGCCCCGCTCTTACTCTTGGCGTCCCAACCTGGATCCGCAGCCCACCGATCTATCATCTCCCCCATACACGGTGAGATATCCAATGTGGGGGATATCTCGTCATGTCCGTCATCGGGGCACCCGCGGGCAGCGCCTTCTTCGCCCGGTCCCGTGCATCGTGGAGCCATCGGCGGTAATTCTTGCCGATGTAGGCAAAGAAAGCCTGCTGCCCCAGTACCTGCTGCTGAGGCGTGTCAAACGTGAACCCCTCCTGTAAGGCATTCAATAACACAAATTAACAACATAAAACAAACTGTAATTAAACATTTACTAACGCTGAAAAAAATACTTCACCGTACCAGCCACTCCTCCCATAAGGCCTCCCTCGCAGCGGCATCCCAGTCCTTCCAGTACAGGCGTGGCTCGAAGAATCGGCCCTTCACAAGAACGCCGATCTTCGTCCTCGCCTGAGCCTCCAGGATCCTGCCAAAGAAGTAAATAAATAAATTAATACAGTTCAAATATAAATTAACAGCCCAAAATTTTAAATATAAGGCATGAGGTGATATTTTTAGTACTTACAGGCCCTCCTGCGTGAGCGTAACTCTCTGTTTACGCTGGGGGTCGATGCGTACCCCGCGTGTCGGACCACGGCCTCGTCGAGATCCTACAAAACACAGACATTAATACAGTTCAAATATAAGGCTAGCGAAAATGTACGAAACACCGTTATCAACTATACCTGAGGTAGAACCCACGGAAGATGGAGAATGCACGCGCGTGTGGGATGAATCTGCGTCGGGCTGGGGCGACGGCTCAAGCTGGGGCGGCGGCGATGGCGGGGGCTGGGGCGACGGTGACGGCTAGGGCTGGGGCTGGGGCCCCATCTGCTGTCCGCGATCACTCTGTGCCTCGTCATCAGTAGGCAATGACGAGGTGGGACCCACCGGGGAGGAAGCAGCTCGGCGTCCAGCCCGGCCACGAATAGCCCGTATCCTATCCATATCTGACTTCATATAGATAAATTACAAAGACATTAACACGTTAAAAACAATAATTTGGCAAAAATCATCATCGGCACAATAGCTATATATATACATATGAACGGATGTGCAAAAACACATCATTAAACACCAAGTTCTAAAAGTCCTACTACATTTTTCCCGTGATGTTACAACATTACAAGTCAATCATTTTCAGTTTGCGAATCATCTTCATCACTTTCCTCGTCGTCCTCTTCTTCGTGGGACTCGTCGTCCTCTTCATCTTCTAATTCATCCTCTTCATCAGTAGACTCGGTCACATCATCTCCAACACTTTCCACGTCTTCCGCGTCATCATCTACGACTTCTTCTCCTACAATTGACCTCAACAGGGAACAAGACACGTGGTTGGTCGGCTTGAAAGGAGTCTAGCTCACTGTCATATGTCACGGGCAATTTCTTGGACTTGATAGTTGTATACCAATGAGATTTGGGATTGGCGACGTCCTCCGCGTAAAAGACTTGTACAGCTTGACTAGCAAACACAAAGGGCTCGTCTGATGCAAGTCTTGACTTGACATTGACATCTACAATCCCTTGAGAGCTAACACGGATTCCTCTACTGCATGTGACATCGAACCACGTACACTTGAACATTACCAGGCGGTTTTGGGAACCCAGATATGTTAGCTCAACAATCTCATCTAGCTCTCCGTAAAAATCCATGCAATTCTCGGCATAACAGTCGCCGTTGACCAAGACTCCACTGTTTTGGGTTTGTTTTGTTCGGTCATCATCTTTTACGTTAAACCTAAACCCGTTGATGATATAGCCTCCGTAACAGGATGTTTGTTTGTTAGGGCCTTCGGCTAGTAATTTCAAGCAGGAGGCCACTGGTCTATCCATTGACTGAACCTATTGTAGATGACGGTAAAAATTAAGGATAAATCAGTATACTAATTGGCCACAGAACTGTATATAACACATAATATAATTTCGTTAAACAATCTTACACGGATTTTGAACCACTGTACAAATTGTGATTTCCGATGAGATTCAAGTCCAGCGGGATCAGTGATTAAAGATTCCGCATCGAACTCACTGCAAACCAATATAGTTGACTCGCTTAACACACACTTTCAATTATGTACAGCAATGTAAGTGAATTAAGAATTTAACTTACTCAACGAATGCCGAAACTTCATCGCAATTTAGAAGGGCATATATTGTTGCAGCACTGTACTCTTCATCCGTTAGCCATCGAGTATACGTTCGGCCGAACGGACTACCTGGCTGCTTGAATATTGACAATTGCCCTTCCAAATTTGTGCTTGCTCCGGGGTCATTTCGGCCTAGTTGATTTAACCTTGTACCAACATCAGGCCCGAAATATTGACTACAAAAGTTTACAAGTTCTTCCATTACGTAAGCCTCCGCAATTGAGCCCTCAACCCGAGCCTTATTACGGACTTTTTTCTTTAAATGGAACATGAACCTAGAAGTTTAGCGAATCGAGTTAGGTGGAATATCAATGATAACAGATGTCGCATTAAGTGTAAACGAACAACTGTAACAATTTAAGGATTACCTCTCGAAGGGATACATCCACCGATATTGCACGGGTCCACCCATCTTAGCTTCATATGCCAAGTGAACAGGCAGATGCTCCATTGAATTAGGTGGAATATGAATGATAACAGATGTCGCATTAAGTGTAAACGAACAACTGTAACAATTTAAGGATTACCTCTCGAAGGGATACATCCACCGATATTGCACGGGTCCACCCATCTTAGCTTCATATGCCAAGTGAACAGGCAGATGCTCCATTGAATTAAAGAATGAAGGTGGAAACATTGTCTCCACAATGTTCTTCTCAAGCACTTCCATGTTACTCACCCGGATCGTAGAAGAGCATATATCTCGAAAGAAATGAGATAATTCAGTCAAAGTCTCGCAAACAACCCGTGGCAACAGTCCCCGGAAGGCAATATGAATGAATCTCTCCATGAATACGTGGCAGTCGTGACTCTTCATCCCTTGGAACTTGCATTCCGATACATTGCAACAACGAGATATGTTGGACGCAAACCCATCCGGAAGCTTCAAATTCTTAACCCACTGACATACCTTCTCCACTTGTTTCTTGTCTAGACAGTAAGGTGCTTTCGGAAGTATGGTCCTCCCACTGACTGTCCGAGGATGCAATTCACGGCGTACACCCAACTGTTGTAGATCCCTTCTCGCTTTAAGGTGATCTTTCGATTTGCCCTTGACATTCATCACTGTGTTGAACACATTATCAAAAACGTTCTTCTCAATATGCATCACATCCATGTTGTTTCGGATAACGAGCGTCCTCCAGTAGGCTAACTCCCAGAAGATACAAAATTTTCTCCAGTTGTGCTCTTTCCCGAACCCTGCAATCTTCTGATCCGGCACACCCTTACCGTGTGGTATGTCAGTATCAAGTGCCTCCAGGTGTGAGAGTACTTCTTCACCAGATGGGTAGTCCAGTGTGACAACCTCACGCTCGATTGTCCCGTCAAATTTATCCTTCTGCCTACGAAACTGATGGCCCGGTGGCAAAAGCTTACGGTGACATCCGAACCACGAGGCCTTTCCGCCGTGCTTTAACGTATGACCGGGGTTCACGCCCATACAAGCAGGGCATGCTAGCTTCCCATGTGTGCTCCAGCCACACGTCATTCCCAATGCGGGGAAATCATGTATAGTCCACATCAAAGCAGCCCTCATCTGAATTTTTTTGTAAGGGATGCATCATATGTTTCGACTCCATGATTCCATAATTGTTTTAACTCATCAATCAACGGCCTTAAATACACATCTATGTCCTTACCGGGGCTCTTCGGCCCCGGAATAAGCAACGACAAGAACATATACGGCTTCTTCATGCACATGCCTGGTGGAAGGTTGTAAGGGACAATAATAACAGGCCAACAGGAGTAAGGCGTGGTAGACTGACCGAAAGGGTTGAACCCATCGGTTGCCAGACCAAGTCTAACATTCCGAACTTCCTGAGCAAAGACTGGATGCATGTGGTCAAACTCTTTCCACGCCTCTCCATCAGCTGGGTGTGTCAGCACATCGGCATCATTGCTGCGAGTCTCACGGTGAGCCCTCATATGTTCAGCCGTATTAGAGGAGTAGTACATTCTCTGAAGCCGTGGTGTGATCGGGAAATATCGCAATATCTTCCATGCAATGTTTTTCTTCTTCCCTTTGTCCGGTTTGTACCTCGAATGATCACATACTGGACCCCGTGACAAATCCTTATTCTCTTTCCAAAATAACACACAATCATTATTGCACGCATCTATCCGGTCATAGCTCAACCCAAGTTTCCTCATCATCTTCTTCGCGTCATAGTACGACGGCGGTAGCTGTTCACTTTCGGGCAGTATTTCTTTGATTAAGGTAACAAACTCGTGAAAACCTTTCTCACTCAGCCCGTGGTCTGATTTCAACTGTAATAACCTACTAACCGCAGACAGCCGTGTGTGTTTCGGAGCTCCATCCCACAGCGGATCTTACGCAGCTCTCAACAACCCATAAAACTGAGGAGCCGCCTCGTTCGGCGGTTGTGGACTGTCGTCACCCCAGTCAACATTAGCATGCCCAGCATCCATAATCATATCTCGGTAATCATATCGTGCCTCCTCCCTAACTTCAGTTTGACTAGTCTGGTTGGACGACAATACTATTGTTTCCCCGTGCTGCGTCCATCTTGTGTATCCACCCATAAAACCGTACCGACGAAGATGCCATTTTACTTCAATTCTTTTTCTCCAGTGCAACAACTCACATCTACCGCACGGACACCTTATCTTATCAAGGTCAACATGTGCAGGATGCGCATAAGCGAAGTCGAGAAATTTGTCAACGCGACACTCAAAATCTTCAGCATTCTTCCTTTTCATCCAACTTCGATCGACTGACATGACGACTGAATTATCGTACTGTATACCACCTTCAATTATGACCAGTGATTAGGCATTGCCGATGTAAATATGAATGCATGAATGTTACAACATGTCTACATATTTTCCCTCCACTCTTCAACAGGTAGTGGTCCTATCCCATTCAGAAAAGCACATGTTTATAAAACAGTTTTTAACTCATGCTTAGTCCCATGTATGTGAAAAATTCGGCAGCACCTATCCACATTTCTCCAAGTACACGACATCGATTAGGTGTTCTAACATTCATCTAACCTTGCTCAAGAAGGTTTGACGGATGTTAGAAAACCAGATCTGTATGCACCCGAAGAAACACACGAGAACGTGTACCAAATATCCACGACATAGAACACAAAGCATGAGTCAAAACACTGTTTTATAAACAATTAGCTTTTCCAAATTGTCCAAACTGGACATCCAAAGGCTCATTACAAAGCATTACTTTGTAATGAGTACCTTTGAACGGGAACTAAGGGTTTCTATGCATGCATGCGTTCAGAAATTGATAACATATGCAAGAATATTTCCGAAATATCAAAACTACAGAAAGATCGTTACATATGTTACCAATTTCACGTTAAATAGAATTCGTTGGCAACGAGTTGAACCATCTCATTGCCAATGGACTTCTCAAAACAACAACTAATATAAAGAATGCAGGGTTTGTAAACAACGAGTAATTAAACCTTCTCTGGGCAATATGGAGTAATTATGGGAAGGACAAGGGCTAATTAGGGCTAACTGTGTTATTAGGGTTAATTACGAGTATTAATTATAGCTAATTAGGGTTGATTAGGACTAATTAGGGTTATTTAGTCCTAATTAGGGTTTAATTGTGCCGAGTAGTGCTGATTAGTCCTAATTACGCTTAATTGGGTGATGTTAGGGCTAATTCATGTTAATGAGGGCTAGTTTGGCCTAATTATAGCTAATTAGGGTTGATTAGGACTAAATAGGGTTATTTAGTCCTAATTAAGGTTTAATTGTGCCGAGTAGTGCTGATTAGTCCTAATTAGGGCTAATTAGGCTTAATTGGGTTATGTTAGGGCTAATTAATGTTAATGAGGGCTAGTTTCGGATAATTATAGCTAATTAGGGTTGATTAGGACTAATTACGGTTATTTAGTCCTAATTAGGGTTTAATTGTGCCGAGTAGTGTTGATTAGTCCTAATTAGCGCTAATTAGGCTTAATTGGGTTATGTTAGTGCAAATTACGACTAATTAGGCTAACTATAATCAATATGCGCGTAATTGGGTTCATTTTGACTAATTTGGGGTAATTACATCTACTTTGATTTTCATTAGGTTCTTAAGGTTAATTAAAACTAATTAGGCTCGTTAGAGCTAATTAATTAGGGTTAATTGATTTATTAAAATATTTATTTTTTAAATGTCGGACACCGTCGATCAAACGTGGTGTCCGTGTCTGCGCTAACTAACAGGTATCTCAATCCAATTGGGTCCCATCCTCCGTCAACAATCTCAATTCTCAATTCTCAAATGTCGCCCAATGCAATAAAAATTAACAAAAATCACACATTCAATCCAATTGGGTCCCATCCTCCGTCAATAATCTCAATATCTCAAATGCTCAATGCACAATTAACAATCTAAAATCATCAATTAACAACCTAAAATCATCAATTAATAATCGCAATTACTTCAAATGCACAACTAATAACCTAAAATCATCAATTAACAACCTAAAATCACAGATCAATAATCACAATTCTCAAATACACAATTAACAACCTAAAATTATCAAACAAATTATCAATGTTCAAATAGGAAAAAATTGTTCAAAATGCACATATCTGATGCGCTTGAATTATTTCAATTTAGGGTTCGATTATATTAGGGCATTCAATTTAGGGTTCAATTAGTTTAATTTAGGGTTCGGTTCGATCACGGGCATTCAATTTAGGGTTTAATTAGGGTTCAATTACATCAATTTAGGGTTCAATTATGGGGTTCTATTGAATCAATTTAGGGTTCGGTTGATTTGGGGCATTCAATTTAGGGTTCAATTTAGGTTTCAGTTGGATTAGGGCATTCAATTTAGGGTTCAATTAGGGGTTAATTTAGGGTTCGATTCGATTAGGGCATTCAATTTAGGGTTTGATTCGATTAGGGCATTCAATTTTGGGGTTTAATTAGGGTTCAATTACTTCAATTTAGGGTTCAATTAGGGGGTTCTATTGATTCAATTTAGGGTTCGGTTGATTTGGGGCATTCAATTTAGGGTTCAATTAGGGGGGGTTCAATTATTTCAATTTATGGTTCAGTTGGATCAGGGCATTCAATTAGGGGTTTAATTACAATTAATTGGTTGAATTAGGTTGAATCGGGGTTCATTACAATTAATTGGTTAAGTTAGGGTTAATCAGGTTTAATTGGGGTTAATTCGTTCAATTAGGGTTACGCAGGGTTAATTACTGTTAATTGGTTAGATTAGGTTGAATCGGGGTTCATTACAATTAATTGGTTCAGTTAGGGTTAATCAGGTTTAATTGGGGTTAATTCGTTCAATTAGGGTTACGCGGGGTTAATTACTGTTAATTGGTTAGATTAGGGATAATTACGGAGTTATTAGGGTTAATTCGGTTCAATTAGGGTTACTTGGGAACAAATTAGGGATAATTAGGGTTTAATCGTTACAATTACATTACAACAAATTGAATACAATACAATACACTACAAAAAATTAAATTTAATTACATTACAACAAATTAAATTCAATTACATTATAGCAAATCAAATACAATTACATTACAATAGATTAACTACAATTACATTATAACAATAGATTTAATACGATAAATAATTTCTAGCATACAATTACATTATAACAACAGATTAATTCAATATGATAAATAATTTCTAACCGGGAAAAAAAGTGAGTTCAGGCAGTGGTGGTGCGAGGCGGATGACGACAATGGCGCACGGAAGGCAGCGGTAGAGGGTGGTGGTACGGTGGAGGGGGACGAACTGTGGCGATGGTGGTGCAACTGTGAGGTGGCTGTGGCAGTAATGGGGTAGCTGCGGGGCGGCGAGGTGGCAATGGGGACGGCAGATCTGAGGGGAGAGGGAAGGGCAGTGTGGTGGTAGCGGAGGGGCCTGTCGCCGGCGTGGGGGGCTGGTGGGGAAGGACGGAGGTGGGGGGGCCTGTCGCCGGCGTGGGGGGCTGGTGGGGAGGGACGGAGGCGGGGGTGCCTGTCGCCGGCGTGGGGGGCTAGTGGGGAGGGACGGAGGCGGGGGGGCCTGTCGACGGCGTGGGGGGCTGGTGGGGAGGGACGGAGGCGGGGGCCTGTCGCCGGCGTGGAGGGCTGGTGGGGAGGGACGGAGGCGGGGGCCTGTCGTCGGCGTGGGGGCTGGTGGGGAGGGACGGAGGCAGGGGCCTGTCGCCGGCGTGGGGGGCTGGTGGGGAGGAAAGACGGAGAGAGAGAGAGAGAGAGAGAAATCTGGGTATTTAAGAACACATTTAGCGACGGACTTGTCCCGTCGCTAAAGATCCGTCGGTAAAACCATTTACCGACGGTTTATACTTTTGTTAAAAGACCGTCGTTAACCGTCGGTCGGGAATGGTTTTCTCGACGGATTAGTCCGTCAGTAAAATATTTTTTGGACCACGTTTTTACCCACGGAAATTCCGTCGCTGAAAACACCTTTAGCGACGGAATTCGTTCCGTCGCTAAAACCCGTTTTTCTTGTAGTGGAACAATGTCATCAACATACAAAAGTAGCACAAGAATGCCTACTGGTGTCTTTTGGAGAAATACAGAGTTATCAAATTTACTACAAATAAAGCCCTCACTAATTAAAAAGGAGCTGAACCTTTGAAATGAGGCTCAAGGGGCTTGTTTGAGGCCGTAAATTGCACGCATCAATTTTCACACATAAGTAGGACGAAGAGGGTCAATAAAACCTTGAGATTGTTTCATGTGTACTTCTTTAGTCAAATGACCATGTAGAAAGGCATGACATCAAGTTGTCGGATAACCCAATTTTCAGCGACGACGAGAGTTAAGACTCTACGAATTGAAGTGGGCTTTACAACATAACTAAAAGTTTCATTGAAATCTAGACCAGCTTCTTGATTGAAACCTTGGGCAACCAACCGAGCTTTATACCTTTCCTCATAGCCGTCAGAATTATTCTTGCCCTTATATATCCATTTACAGCCTATTAAATTTTTGGATGGGTCGTAAGGTAAAAGAGTCCAGGTTTTATTGGATAGCAATGCATTAAATTCATCCGCCATGGCAACACGCCATCGAGGATCCTTAACGGCCGTAGAAAAACATGTTGGTTCTGCAGGCAACGTTTGAGAAGTTAGAGACAAAATTTGTCTAGCTTTACGAGTACCGTCATGCAAGCGTGCAACCCTAGGATGTGAAGAAGCTGGCGAGTTTGCTTGAGGTAAAGATGTAGTGGTGGTAACTATCGGAGAGTCAAAATCTGAAGTAGTACTCCCCAATGAAGTAAAAGGCATGTAAGATGAAGGCTGAGACTCATTTGATTGGGAAGATGTTTTATTTTTAGGTTGGGATACAGATTCAATTCTCGCATGACATGGCGCCTCCGTTTGGGACCGTGGCACAGGCGAAATTGCAGAATGAGTGTATAAAGGAAAGGAAATGTTAGTAAAATATTGGGCGACTCAATACTGGGAGAGGGTGCTTGATTAGAGAGAGAAGCAGTAAATTCAGTGTAAGGAAATGAAAATTCATGAAAACGAACATGTTTGCTAGTATATACACGCCCAATAAGAGGATCGAAGCACCGATAACCTTTGCAGTTAAAGGCATAGCCAATGAAAATACACTTAATTGACCGGGGAGCTAACTTGTAAGGAGCTTGAGGTGTTAAATTCGGGTAACATTCACACCCAAAAACATGCATTAGACTATAATTAGGACATTTTGAAAATAACAACTCAGATGGTGAAGAATTATTAAGTGAATGATTGGGTAACCAATTTATTAAAAACACAGAATATAAACGCCGTCAACCCAGTTTCTTGAATAGATTGTGTAACCCACTTCGTTCTGGTCCAAATTGACACCATCCCGAGCTGATCTCTCCCACCATTGTCGGCATCTGTCGTGATTGCTGCTCGGTCATCCACTTACAGCATGCCACAACCGACATTCATCGGAGCTGCTGTCATTTCCATTGACATCGCCTTTTGCCGAATCCACCACTAGACCTTGTCTCCACATGGTTGCTCCCGCAGCCGAAGGAGTTCATCGAGGCCACCACTGCTAGATTAGCACAAGCTGGTTAATCATGCCGCCGTTGATCGCAGAGGCCACCTCAGCATGATGTAGATGCCACCACTGCTAGATCCTGTTGTTACATGGCTGCTCCCGCCACCAGCTAAGTTCACCAAGGTTACCGTTTCTAGATCGGCGCATGTAGATTACTCCTGCCACTCAGATTCTATTTCACTTCTCGTTGAATTTTTTTTTAAATTTAAGTTCATTATGAGAAGCATGTGATTATACGTTCCATATTGGTGAATTGAAGTGACTTTTAACTCATCGAAATTACTAGGGTCCTCGAAGAGACAATAATCCTTTTATATTATAGAAACATGAAAGTTCTTTTCCCCGATGGTCATAATCTTTCAAAGTACAAGTGCATCTCTAAGTAAGCTTATATCTGACCTTTACTTCTTGCTTGTTCACTATCAATGATCAACAGATGTATCGAGTCTCTTTATCCAAAAATACGTATATAGATCTCCAACCCCCCCCCCCAATCTTACTTCGGTTGCCTATGTATAAATCTCTACTTCAAATAAAGTTTGTCTTGACTTCCGTGAGCAACGGGCATTTATGTTGTCAAAACCAACAATATATCAAAAAAGACCTTTTTGTTTACATTGTCAATCCAGCAAGTACGGATTTTATTAATATGAGATTATCCTTATAAGACCTTGCAGATGAGCTTAGAAGTATCTACTAGGATAGCCCTTTTGAAGGAAGCAACGCCTTGTGGTGTGCCCGTGGACCAGGTCTTTCAGAAATCCTAAGGCAGAATGGTTTTTGTTGCAGGATTTTCCTCATTTGGTACCACTTCTAGTCAATTTGTTAATTAGATGACCTCTTACCCACTCAGAACATCTAATTATTGGTTTCTCTCTTGCATCTAGGATTCTCCCATTAAAGCTCTCACACAAATTATTATATAGAATGTCACACTTAGAATAAATACGCTAAAGTTTGACCTAGACTAGCGACGAGAAGTCTTGTCTGGGAACCACTTAAATGCTTTGTTAAAAGTGTAGTTCATCTTAACCAGAATCACTTAAGAAAGAAACCATCTGAAGCAATGTTGGCCTTCTAAAAACCCCTCTTAAGTCCCCATAAGGCAAATGTAGATCCCTTCCCACTGTTATCATTTTGTATCTCAACATTGGTACTAAGATATGATCCCTTCAACTCCTTAACATATTCCCACAACTGAGAGTATTAGTCTTCAAAATCACCATTAATAAAAAACAAATAGAGCCCTTTTTCGGCCCTATATGCCTGTTACCTGGAAATATCTACCCCAAACCCCTGCACTAATGTGGATTTAATAGCTTGCATTGGCCATGTTAGGTTGCTCCTTGATTTGTTCTTGCAATGGTCACCCAAACAAATTTGAGGATGCATGATTCACATTATGACTTCTTGGGCTCATGTGCGTTGGATTCAACCTCTTAATCTGAAACTCTCCTCACCAAGCTTGAGGGATGGATATGCTTCCCATGTACAATTCCATTCTGACTTTGCATCTTCGTCTCTCTCTGGTTGCAAACTACTAAATCGTTTCTTATCTCATATGTTTTGAACATTATATGTTGTTTATCATGCTTGATTCTATGTAGCTTAATAACCTCGGTAAATTCATTAGCATCCTAAAAACCATACCAACCTCAAACCTAATATATTTCTTTTTATAAGCATCTTTGAATTTCAAACAACTATTTAAAAAATAGGGGAACAAGGGCTTACTAGTTTTCCACTCATTATCTTATTCTTCCATACTAGTCATTTCATCACTCACACTTATTATTCACACATTATTCTCACCAAAATCCAGCTTCGTTGTAGCGGCAGGCTCTATGGCAGTAGCCTCTGTAGCATCATCCTCAAATTCTTTATTTATCTCATACTCGCTTTCACAAAATTCACCCTCAGATTCTTCATCCCTTGGATTTACCCCATTAGGCTCATTCAAACCATCCATGTTCACTACTCTTAGCTGTACATTCTAATCCACATTCCTACTCCTAGGTTTATACAATCATCACCCATATTCCCTGTATCAGGTTCATTTTCATCACCATTCAAGTAACCCATGTCAAAAAAATCTGCTCGTGTTTGGTTAACAAGATCTGGCTTGAGTTAGGTCAGAATTAGGCTCACTTCAAGGTTGTGAAGCCGGTGGCTGAGCAAAAATCCCTTTAGGGTTTATCAGGAAAAAAAAAACCTCAGCTACCCTACTAGGATCCATTAGCTCACACATAGTCATTTCGTTCAGGTCACTTCTTACATGCACTAACCGGTCACATATAGTAAACCTAAGGATTATATATAGGAAATCATTTGACTCTGTATATCCTAATCTTTCTCTGATCTTATTCAACAGTACTATCCCTGCTTTGTCCTCATCAATATTGTCAAAGTAACTGATTTTGCCCGCCACATAAGCCCCCCCAGCATTACGTTGCTGTCCTCTATGGCGCATTTTTAGAATAAAACATATGTCATGGGCTAGTAAACAAATAAATTAAACTTAGAGTGTAGAATAACGCAAAAAATCTAATTTTGGTCAGACAACTATCCAAACCCTAAAAACTGAGATTTGAAGTAAGGTATACAGAAACAAATTAGACTACACAATAATATACGAGAATGATTAAAGCATGATCTGATAATATAACATGCATGGTGTTGCTGCTAAAAATATGCTTCGCACAAATTTTGGAACCCGAGCCTTGACCTACAAGACAGAAAGCAAGTGACTGTCGGGTGGGGTTCCTGGCGGAGAACTCTCCGATGCCTAGGTCAGAGCGCAGCTACAGAATAATAACTCTAAAAAAGCATGAATTGTCTAATTGTCCTCATACCTGGGGGGTAGACCTCTTTATATAGCTGCAGGAAGAGAGTTCTAGTAGGACTGGCCATGGGCCAAATGTGTTAGGATCGCGTTAGGATCCTCGAGGATCACGTCACAATTTCTAAGGACTCTTTTAGAATCCTGCTCATTAATTTCCCAGCGTGGCTGGGATTCACCGGGTGTCCCTCAGTTATGGGGAGTTATATGATAAGCCCCTCACTTCCTCAGCCAATATGTTTGGCTAAGGAAGTTTATAGCTGGTGTCTCGAGACACGCGTCAGATTTATAAGGGATTATGCATACACGTGGAGAGGTAATAATATCTCTGTCCTCCATGTGCTCCGACCTAAGCCGAAGCTTTAAGCTTTGCCTAAGTAGGGAGCTAGAACCCTAGCTCTTGAGAGCTAAGTCGTTAGAATTTTGCCTAAATAGGCTATTCGAAATCATCTTTGGGAAGACAAATCATGCGATCTCGAGATCCTTTAGAGGCTGTGCCCCACGATATCCTCTCTCGGGAAAGGGCACAAAGCTGTGCATGCAAGTTGTTGCATGTGCTAAGTGTTTGAATGGCCCTTCGAGGGGTCACTTCTCCTTGGAGGGTGTTCATTTTGTGCAAGTGTGTGTTCTTTAGCTCGAGTCGACCACATCATGTTTGCATTTTACTTTGTCGTGAACTCTTATCATCAGCTAAGAGCTGGCAAAGAAGCCTCGCACTCACGTTTGGCTGGGTTTTGAATTGACAAAGAATGGTGGGGGGATGAAGTCCCATAGTCCTTTGCCGTTTCACGGGTTAGAACTGTAGCTAAACCATTCAGATAGAGCTCGAGCTCTATCCTGTCACCCTTGGGGGTGTTCGTCCCTCGAGGGACCGCCCTAGAGGGCTAGTGGAACATAGTGTTCTGGTAAGCGCCCTTGAGGACTGATGGAGCATAGAGCTCGTGTAAATACCTTCGGGGGTTTGACGGAACTTAAGAGTTTTTGTCGTACGCGCCCTCGGGGTCAGATGGAGCAATAAGCTCACGAAAATACCTTAGAGGGTTTGACGGAACTTAAGAGTTTCTCATCGTACACACTCTTAGGGGCGGATAGAGCGTAAAGCTCATGAAAATACCCTCGAGGGTTTGACAGAACTTAGAGCTCTCGATGCGCCCTTGAGGCCGAATGGAGCGCTGAGCTCATGCAAATACCCTCGAGGTTTGACGAAACTTAAGAGTTCTCATCGTACGCGCCCTCGAGGGCGGATAGAGCACTAAGCTCGTGAAAATACCCTCGAGAGTTTGACGGAACTTAAGGTTCTCGTCTTACGCGCCCTCGAGGGCGGATGGAGCGCGAAGCTCATGAAAATGCCCTTGAGCGTTGACAAAACTTAAAGTTCTCGTCTTACGCACCCTCAGGGGTGGATGGAGCTCGAGCTCATGAAAGTTTAACGGAACTTAAAGTTCTCATCGTACGCGCCCTCGGGGCGGATGGAGCTCGAGCTCATGAAAGTTTGACCGAACTTAAAGTTCTCGTCGTACACACCCTCGGGGCGGATGGAGCTCAAAGCTCATGAAAGTACCCTTGAGGGTTGACGAAACTTAAAGTTCTCGTCTTACGCACCCTCGGGGTGAAATGGAGCTCGAGCTCATGAAAGTTTGACGGAACTTAAAGTTCTCGTCGTACACGCCCTCGGGGGCGAATTGAGCTTGAGCTCATGTAAATACCCTCGAGTGTTTGACCGAACTTAAGAGTTCTCGTCATACAAGCCTTCGGGGGCGGATGGATCGTGGAGCTCATGCAAATACCCTCGAGGGTTTGACAGAAGTTAAGAGTTATCGTCGTATGCGCCCTCGGGGGTTTGACGAAACTTAGAGTTCTCTTCATAGGCGCCCTAGAGGGTTTCTCGTCCTTGTTGCCGTGGGTTCAAATAAGAAGGCGCGGGTCATGGAGCCCGTAATATGGTCGACGTGGCGAACCTCCCTGTCTGTGAGCATATAAAGCTAGATGACGCGAAATTCGTCTGAGAAAGATGTAACTGATGATCGGAAGAGAAGTTGTCGCAGTTTATTGATGTATTGAGAAAGAATTAGATTCAATTTACTGGTTGCATGCTTGAGCTTGCAGTTGTACCAGACATATTAGATACTGTTAGCAGAGGCTGGCGATGAATTCTGATTTCACTAGATGTGGTGGCAGCATGTGTACTTCCATCATTGTTGAACTAGCTTCTCAACGAGCAGAGATGTGAATACGCCAGAGATAAAGCCAATGTATGACCATGAAACGATATATAATGCCGTGATGGCAAGATACTGCAGCAGAAACCCTAGGCGTGACTTTTAACTCGCCGGGTGCTGTGAATTTGTTCCTTGCTTAAGAAGTGGTTTATACGTCACTGTTGATGCTTGCATGCATTGTTTAAACCCTTTTTTTCATTCTTCCAATTCTTTTCCTCCACCGAACAGATTCTATCTCCGGTGACAGAGTTGATCATCTTAGGGAGGCGACGGCGCCACGGCAAGGAGCGATGGTAGATCTGATAGTCGCTGTCAGCGGCGACGTCGGGGCTTTGCCAGTGTAACCACAACAATGTCAGGGAGCTGCTCGGTGAAGCCGTGGCATCGTCGTCATTTGAGTGCAGTGGACGGTGCGACGTCGGGAAAGATGGCTGTCGGCGGCAACGTCGCAATACTGACGCCGATGCTCTTTTATGGTGGCTGCACGGCGCGATGTTGGCCGTGTTTTTCCCATTGCCGTAGTGGTGTAGATCTGGAGCAAGGATGGCTGCTGTGGCAACTGGGTAGATCGCGGCAGTGTTTCTCGCGACATCACCCCCGGCTGGGTATCGCCACGGTGAGGCGGCGATCTCTTGGAGCTGGTAGCGATTTGGCACTGTCACCGTTTTCACGCGGTGGATTGCACAACGTCGAAGAAGGTCGCAGGGTGCGGCGCCGGCGCTTTGCCAGAGAAGACGACATAGCGGCGGCGATCTGCTTCTTCTTTCCCTCATTTTTTGTTTCCTG
The DNA here is from genome assembly GCA_033065855.1 of Escallonia rubra. Classification (NCBI taxonomy): domain Eukaryota; kingdom Viridiplantae; phylum Streptophyta; class Magnoliopsida; order Escalloniales; family Escalloniaceae; genus Escallonia; species Escallonia rubra. Next base: position 10,025 of record JAVXUO010000551.1, on the reverse strand, counting down.
AGATGTTGTCACTGCTTCAGCAGCTTTGTGGGGCTGTGTAGCTGACTTCGGTGGCCGTGGTTGTGGCGGCGTTGGCCTTTTTCACGGAGACCGTTGTGTGTTGGAGTTAGCCGAAGTTGTGCAACGACGAATCTGGCAGCCCTTGGTTGCGAGGCTAAGACAGTGACGACACTGCCAGTCGCAGTGGTGTCAACTAAACGAATGGGTGGCTGCTGCAATAGTGGACCGAACCTGGCGGCAATGCGCCTCAGAAAATTACGATGATGACGAATAGTTGGTGTTTGACCCTTTGATGCGGCAGCGATTTCAGCTGGTGTAGCGGTTGCCTGGCAGCGCCGCTACTACTAGTCGTAGTAAACGAAGCAGTGTTGGCAATTGCGCTTATTGGTTCTGCCATCGGCGGTTGTGAGGCAGATTGCAGCACCGATTATTCCGATAGGGACGGTTGTGTGGCCATGGAGGCTGTCTGAAGGCGGTCGGGTTTAGAGACCCACAGTAGCAGTGTTGTCGGTTGGCTGCCGGCGGCATGTTCCAAAACGTATGACCAGAGTTTTTTTTTTATGTGATTGCTGTTTTTGCTCCGGCAATTTCACGCCGACAGTATGTGACGCCGGAGACTGAAGTGGTTGCGTCGGTGAGAATCTTGGAGGTGGTTGCGCCGGTGCCGTCGGTGGTTTGCTGGTTCTGAGTGTTCTTCGAACAAGGCCTTTGTATTTTTGCGACTGTGAGGATAATTCAATCTAGAAATTTGTGGCGACGACGGTTCTGTTGGTGGTTCCGACACGTTGTCGCCGGTAATTTGGGATAAGACTGTTGAATTTTCTTAGGTCAAACAGCTAGGCTGGCGGGTCTCACGGATGGCGCCAAATTGTTGCTGCTAAAAATATGCTCCGCGCAAATTTCGGAACCCGAGCCTTGACCGATGACCTACAAGACAGAAAACGAGTGACAGTCGGGTGGAGTTCCCAGCGGAGAACTCTACGATGGTTAAGTCAGAGCGCAACTACAGAAGAAGCACCCTGAAAAAACATGAATTGTCTAATTGTCCTCATACCTGGGGGTAGACCCCTTTATATAGTTGTAGGAGTAGAGTCCTAGTAGGATTGGGTCGTGGACTAGATGTGTTAGGATCGCGTTAGGATCCTCGATGATCGTGTCACAATCTCTAATGACTCTTTTAGAATCCTGATCATAAATCTCCCAGTTTGACTGGGCTTGCCAGGTGTCCCTCAATTATTGAGAGGTATATTTGAGTTATATCACATGGAAAAATTAAACGGAGGAAGGATGGAACCCTAAACCCAGCACCCAAACTGATTATCTAAGTGTATACATATCCTTAATTAACATTATGCCCAAAATAAATGCTGAAAATAAACATCGAACGCTTTGGACAGAGTTCTTACGAAAGTCCGATGGTAACAATCTTCATTGAACGCTTCATCCCTCGTCTCCACGTCGTCCATATATCTCTTTTACTGATCTTTGAGCGGTCTTCACGCGTGGAGCTGTTCTGAAAGTGTAGATGGAGTGGAGACGGTGTGTCTGTTTGATTCATCAGAGAGAGAGCGAGCGAAAGAAAGGGCTTTGGCTGTGTTGGCAGTTCACGTTCGGAAGATGTAGCTACAAAATAGGAAGGTTTTGGTTTTATTGTTGTAACAGCCGTCCTCAGAGTTATAAATTTGAACCATGGTACGTGGAGCACATATATGGAAGCTTCGAGCGGTGGAAACTAAAAATTAAATCTTTGGGTGTTTCGTGTAAGCGGGCTCAAAGTTGGGGGGTTGGCTGGGCATTTAATCCCTTGTTTATCCATGCCTCAAATCATCGCTGGTCTTTAATACCGAATACGACACGTAGTCGGCCATTATACCGACACGGCACTTGGTTAAAGCCAAAGCCAGATCTGACTTCCATCACCTGTTCTCTCTCACACACACCTCCACGGTCTTGCCTCGTTCTGCGCCAACCGGCCGGGACCCTGACTGAGGCTTTCTCAAGCGCAGCTCCATCAGAATCTGATTTAAGGTATTTGTGCACATTGATACATGCACATTGATATTGCTCCGGATGGTATTTTCCACGGTTATTTTCCACAGATTTATATTGATCTCCTTTTCAAAACGCCTTCTTTTGCTTCTGATATTCGTTTTCATAGATGCTATCCATGGACCTGGCAGCATCCTCTAGGTTGTTTGTCTGTTTCAAGATTGGTTCTTTTTATAAATCATGTAATTATCCCCATGAATTAGGCACGTTTATTCTTTCTTTTAGCGTGATCTCTCGTAACTACCTCTCTCATCTGTTTGCCAGTTTGCTACTGTAGAGAATCTTAGATCCATAAGGAAAGGAAACAAAACCAGTTTTGAATCAAACAAATCTACCTTGAGTTTAAAAAAAAAAATATGACTACCTAGAGTGTTTGATTAATAAATATTGATGATGTTCTTAATTGAAGTTTTTTATGTGAAGCAGGCGATTATACGCTTCCGTATTCGGTAATTCCATATATTCAGCAACTTTGGACTCATCGAAAATACAAAGGATCCTCGAAGAGACATGGAAGCTCTTTTCTCCGATGTGGATATACTGTTTGAGATTCTGTGTCGTTTACCGGTCATAGATCTTTCAAGGTACAAGTGCATCTCTAAGCAGTGGAATAAACTCATATCTGACCCTTACTTCTTGCTTGTTCACCATCAAAGGTCAACAGATGTATCGTGTCTCTTCATCCAAAAGTATATGTATCGAGCTCCAACCCACAACTCTTACTCCTACTGCCCAATCAGTTTGATGCTCTCCGAACGCGTGTATAAAGCTCTACTTGGAATGAACTTTATCTTGACTTCCGTGAGCAATGGACTTTTATGTTGTCGAAATCATCAACGTACTGGAAACGATTTCTTCGTTTACGTTGTCAATCCAGCAAGTATGGATTGGTTCAGAATCAGTTCTCCTGAAGATTGTTGTAATGAAAGTCTGGCAATTGCCTTCTATCCATTTGGTTATTCAGATAATACAACCCCAAGTTTCAAGTTAGTGAACATGCGGCGACCGGAGGGTGGTGGAAGTTTTTACTACTTTTGGGTGTACTCATCGGAAACAGGAACTTGGAACAAGTCGAAAGAAATCTGCTACTGCAACTATGACCTTCCTAAGGCGAAAAAAGTTTTTGCGAACGGAAGGTTTAATTGGTTGACCTTGGGGCATTACGTTATAACTTTTGATGCCAAAGAGGATAAGTCCAGTGTTATTAAATTACCAGGAGTTGAGATTCTAGATCCATATATTATACATCAGATGTGTATAGGGGAGTCTGATGGGTACCTGAATTTTCTTTATGTGAACTGGTCGGAACTTAAGGTTTGGAGCTTGCAGGATTATAGCGGGCCTTTGTGGGTTTTGAAATATCGTGTGAACTTGTTTGATTCTTTTGGAGAGTACGTAAGCGTGAAAGGTCCCCACGCGTGGAGGGAATCCGAGTGCCATGAAGAGGTCAGCAATAATTGCTGGATGCAGCCACTGCCATGAAGAGGTCAGCAATAATTGCTGGATGCAGCCACTGACTCTCAATTCTGATGTCCTCTTTCTCAGATTGGAGGAAAAGTGGATACAATGTTACGATTTTAAAACCGGTGGGCTGGAGTCCATTGGCTGTAGTGTCTCGATGGTGCAGTATTTAGATGGTTATCACACGCCAGCCGCATTTCCATATACCATCACCTTGGCCGCAGCTAGTGCCCTTAAATATTTTATCTCTGCCCTCCCAGATGATATTGCAAGTTCGAGAAGTGAAGCAGAAGAAATGGATCGCAAGTTTCTCCGTGACTCACCAACGTTACGTCCCTGCTGTTTCCAAATATACCGCTCCAGCAAAGAGAATGCCCCTGTACTAGCCGAGTTCTCAAGTCGTGTTTCCAAATTTACCGCTCCAGCAAAGAGAAGGAAATGAATTTCAAATTATCTGAGTGTTTTAAGCGGACTGATAAAAGAAAGTTGGTATATTCTTCATCTTTTCCTGTACTTACTAAATCGACTATTTTCCCTGCTGTTTTATCTGCGAGTTGGACAAGCTATATTTTAATTATGAATTGCAGAATTTTGCTTCACATCATCACTATGCTTTGTCTGTGTCATTGTTGGTATTTTCTCTTGGATACTTCCTCAAAGGCTTGTATGTTTTTTTCTCGGATGCGAGGAATGTGTTGAAGAGGCTTATTAGTTCCATCCAGTAGTGGTAGATTCTGAGATGTGGCAGGTACAGTTCCTTGAGATGTATTGGCATATTCATGATCTTGTCTACAAAATTTACGCTATTGGTGAGGTGCCTCCATTGGAAGTGTCCACAGTTTTATGATTTCCACTGATATGGAGGCCGATTTTAGCCGAAATAACTTTCGCTTAAATGTTCATGCTATCTCTTTTGATGAACGGACTACAATAACTTTCGCCGAAATGCTCATGCTCTTTTTTTTGATGAGCGAATTCTAATAACTATTCATGTTTCTCTTGTATAAATAAATATGAACTATTTTTCTAGGGAATGAATCACGTATTATTCAAGAACAACTTTGAATATCTGTAGTCTTAGTTGCACGTCATGTTGATTGTCCTGCATGAAATATTAGAGAGTCCAAGTTAAAAAAAAAAAACCATATTTTTGTTTATTTGATGAACGTAGAAAAAATATGCGGAGAAAAATCAAATAGACAATAGGCATAATACATGCATTCAGATGAAAGGTAAACCATAGAAGTCAGATGACATCCTCAAATGAGTAGGGAACTATATTTCATCAATCTGACTAATACCTACTTACCAAAGAACCCATCACAAGTATACGCGCCATAGATGTTCGAGGTGGTTGATTTTGATGATTTATTGTGATTTTCACCTATTTGTTTACTTTTCGAATTCTTCTTGAAATTTGCATATGATACCTTATACCTGCCAGAACCATTGCCACCACCCAACCCACCATTCAAAGTTCTCAAAACCGTAACAGCACTAGCCGTACCGACCTGTACATACTTTTACTGGTATCCCTTTATATTTCGTATCAGTCAAAAAGTCATTATATACCGGCATGTATAGGTTACACCTTCTAAGAGCCACATGTCTGCCTAGATATGTATTGTACGGATCCCTTAAACAATGTGAAAATTACAAATTTTGTTGGAAATTAGTAAATTGACCCTCAAAATACTTTAAAAAAAATTCCTAGGTTCTATTATATAATCGAACTTCGTACCCTCTTCTTCACAACATTCTTTATTATTTGCAAAAAATTTCTCGATAAGTTTTCAAACTTCAATGCAATTTTTAGTTTACTTTTACTTTTTCTCCTAGCTTTGGTTTACTCATCATATCTTTTATTTATATAATCTATTGCTTTACAAAGACAAAAACAAACACACAAAAAAATTACTCTTAAAGCTAAAGACGTTATTCTTGAACAAACAACTTATTCTTCTATAGTAATTTGCTAATGAGATACATACTTGAAAAAGAGGGTCATTTTAGATATGAGGTAATTCAATATAATAAGAATTTGTTCCTAATGACTCCTTATAGGAACAAATAGTTTATTTGAGAAAAAATAGCTTATTTGAAAAATGAAACGATTCAAGCTTTAGAGAAGCTATATGAAGGATGCAATATATGTTTATAATTTTAGTTTGCTACTGACGGGTACTATATATGTTTATAATTGATGAAAAATTCAAGACGTATCGAGACAATACCCGTGTCGATAAGAATCATTTCATGGTGAAACTCGGTATGCATTCAAGATGGTATTTATTGCTATACCACCATTATCTCACTCTTCAATCAACCACCAAACACCCCCGTTAAACGCCACTTGTAGACATCTTATTTTGTGCTCTTTTTATTTGTAAAATAATTATTGGGCTTTATTGTTAAGGTTTATTATGATGGATAAAAGCCTAATAATGTATCAAACTTAATTGATTTAATTAGGACCATTAGTTAGTTCCGTCCAGCAGTGCAGTCCAATCTGGTTTTGCAGTCCAGTCCGTTAATTGGGCCCAGTTCAGTCCATTTAGTTTGGTTGGTCCACGATACAAGATTGTGATTTATTTAGAAGATTTCAAATTTTTTATGATTTATCCTTGATGCAAGTCATTAATCTTTGTTTTATGTGAATTATGAAGATAATTCTTGAACCTGGTATATCTTATATGATTAAATCAGAGACAATTACCATATTGGGGACAAATAATGTTCCAACGTTCGAAAACAAATTAAAAAAATTATGGTATCAACCGACCAGTTTTTGACAAACCGGTCAATTTGTTACCTTTTCAGAGGTTGTGATTTCTATGAAATATTTTGTTTTATCTTCTGATCACAGATTGAAATGGTCATCGTTATCATTTCTGACGTCCTAGACTTCTCTAAATGGAGTCCTTAGGCTAAATTTTCAAGGATCAGTCTTTTCGCCCTAGAGCTATTATACAATTTCTCCCACAGAACTCGTAGAATATCTCTTATGAGAATTTTGCATTTTTAAAATCATTTTTCTATTTTTTGAAGTCATTTACATCGTGGATCCTTTACAAAGTAATCCTAAGTCTTCTAGGCAAACGTACTTGCGAGGTATATGTATTGGTTTCTAGGCTATTGTATAATATAATTTTCTAAAGTGTTTCCCTTACTCGCAATCACATTTTCATTGCACAAAAATTATCAAAAGGAGTCTTTTCATGTCCTTTCATATTCAAATCTAAGATCGAAATATAGTTTGTCACATGTTTGGCTGAGTCGAACTATGATGATTTTGATTCTGGTTTGTTCGACCAGATATGCAGGCCATTTGACTCTTGCTGTCGAATTCAAACCAATAAAGTAGGATTGGAATTAGAGTTTGTTTTTATTGCATATTCATATGTTTAAGGCAAAAAATCAATAGAAATAAAGTAGACACCGAAAGGATATAATGGGCGCTTAACCTCTTCCCGTCCTATGACTTCATTCCCGAACCCATTTTTTTTCTTTTTGGTGGACTAGTTAGTCTTTGGACCTTTTGTTATCACTTTTAGGGTTCTTCTTATTCATTCCTAGCTTCTTGGACGCACTGAATCTTCTTTGCCCACTCTGTTGTCACGAATGCCTCGTGTGTGTAAGATTTATTCAGCTACCTCGGAGAGGATACCCTAATCCTCTTTGTTAAGCTCTGCCATAGCCCCTAGTCTAACGTCCCAGTCTGATACATCTCCACAGTTAGAGTAGTCGGGAACCGGAGCTTGACCATCGAATAGTGCTGGGATAACACCCGTTCGCGCAGGTAAATTCTTCCTGGGAATACCTCACTAGTGAAATCCGTCACCGGTGAGCTCTTGCTCCTTCGGATATAGTGCCTCTCCCTCCATTTGGATAGGAATCCCTAGAAAGGAAAATATGTGTCTCGATAGATAGAATAAACACTAATGTGAAAATCTAGAAGTTAAAATTATCGGGCGCTAAGTCAAGCTGTTGAAGTTATCCCCGTATGCTCCCATAGAAGTCCCAAACCGCTCATCTCGAAAATTCTAGCAATACACAATGAGTCTTGTCTTATCCATATGGCTCTCTTTAAGCCAAGTACGATAAGCGCGTCCTCAACAGCTCAAAAGCCAAAACCTATGATCAAGATAAGCAGTGAGCCATACATCAACGAGGGCATACGGATTGACCCTTGGACACTGAGCCCATCGAGTGGTTCAAATAGGCCATGGCCAAAGTTCCCCAGTCATACTACCCGATCTCTTCTACAATCTCTAATGCCCTCAAGCACCATTACTGAACTGAGTCATTCCTATTGCCAATGTCTCTCCCAACACATATAGCAAAAAAATCCCCACATACTGATCAATTGTCGCCTCATCGGCATCCTTCAAATTCATATGCTCATAGTGAGATCGGAGGGTAGCAAGCAAAATAAAGCCGCCCTTCTTGTAGGATGGCTCAAATTTTAACAACAGTACCATAAGGTCGCGGTTCTAGTCGAGATCATAGGCTCATTAAATAGGCCTCTCGCACATGAATACTTGCGATATTTGTGAAGTTGTACGAGGTAAATGTGGTCTCCCTAAAAAGTATATGGAAAGAAGGGGATAGACGATAAACCCCGCCCCTAAGGGGTGGGGGTGAACTCAAGGAAAAAAGGAGACACCCTCCCCCATGGGGGAGAATGAGAATAAACACAAGGAAGAAATGACCCCAAACTGAGGGGAGGGCGTTAAAGAGAGAAAGGCCTCGGTCGACCTTTATAAACATTTAAGCGAACCATAAAGAGTCTGGGTTAAACTTGAAGGAGGGGTCAGGCCGATCCCCAAGAGGGGAAGGGGGGGGGGACCATGCTAACCCCTTAGCCCAAATAAGACATGTCAGCAATCCTTTTTTCAAGAGGGTTATACCATATTCAACCACTAGATATTGTGGATAAAAACAAGATGGCACCTGACTTGAAGAGTGCTCTCCGGGTTAATCGGGTTGCATTGAACTTTGACCTTTAAATATCCTAGTGTGTCTAGGATAATTGGTCTAGGATATGGGCTAGCAACAATAGGGTATCTCTTGAAAAGAACTTTCTTTTCCACAAGAAGAGATGATGTTGACCTTCATTCAAATTACATGTAATACAGAATTATCGGAACAGAGTGATGAATGATATTGCAACGATATCCGCAATGTAAAGGAAGAAGATTGCAAATTTTGGAACAATATTCCATTATTTCAGTTGTTGGAGGTAAGGTGGATACTTGCACTATTTAAGCTTGCTAACTGTGAGGAGTTTATTAGCGAAAAAGGATAAGTGCAGAAGCTATCTTCATCAGGAGTGATGCCAAAATGATTGATGAGGCACTTTGATGGTCTTACAATTACCACCATTCTATATAGAAGTGGCACTTTTGGAGATATACAAGGAATCCACACATTTACTCTAAATTGTTTAGTTTGTTAGGTTCCTAGATCTAGATCTGCTAATGTGCCATAACTAGCCCGCTCAGAAATGTCAAAAGATTCTATAATCTTTTTGAATATTGAATACAATTGTTAATACAAATTTCTTGCTTTCTGATAAAAGAGAAGAAGAACTATTTGCAAATTAGTGTGAAAGGTGGGGGAAGAAATTTGCAATTAATCCTGAGTGTTTACTAAAGTTGGCAACTTTTTTTCTTTTCTTTTTTTCTTAATGAACACTATTAACTCCAAGAAGCTATTTGATGGAGATGAATAAGTAAAGTGCACCAGAAAATATTCTTTTTAGGAGATGCAGCATATACACGACATCTTATACAGTTAAATATGCCAATGACCTTTGGATTTTACTCCTAATTATTTTATTTTGATCACTGGACTTACATTTGTGTCAAATTAATTAACCATTGGCATTATTGATGTGCCCAATCATGACATTATGTTACCTTTAGTATGTGTTAGGCAGATAAAGCATAAAGAATAAGCAAAATCGTCAAACCACATCATCACTACAAGAAAACAGGCTTATAGCGACTCACAAATCCGTCGCTAAAAGAATTAGCGACGGATTCACCGTCGCTAAATATCCCTCGTATAAAAGCCAGTCACTAATAGTTATGCGACGGAATTTTTAAATCCGTCGCTAAATATTTCATTTTTACCGACGGATTTATTTTTCATTAGCGACGGATATTCCATCGCGAATTATATTTTTAGAACTTTACTTTCTTTTCTTTTTTGTCAAATTAGCGACGGATTTGATATTTTCACGACGGAATATTCTGTCGCTAAAAAACTTATTTAGCGACGGAATATTCCGTCGCTAAATAACTGATTGTAGGAATACTTTAGCGACGGAATTACTCCGTTGCCAAAAGTCAATTTTTTTTTTGAAATGTTTTTTTATTTTTCAATTACCCAGACCTGTAATACAATTTTCAATTCTCAACAACAACGCGCAATAATCAATACAGAAAGAAATATATATAATCAATTATAAAAAAAATTATTATAAAAAAAAATCATATGTACAAGCCGGG
>JAVXUO010000958.1:0-14567 GCA_033065855.1 Escallonia rubra | reverse complement strand
CGGGGTTACCCAGGGGAGCCGTCCAGTTGCTCAGCGCCTGACGCGTACCGGTCTCAGCCCCAGAGTCAGGGCCTGGGGGAGCCGGTCTAGTCGCTTGCCTTCTTACGCGTCTTCGCCGCAGAGCTATGAATTCTGGGAGTCGTATAGTCGCTTGACTACTGACACGTACGACTCTCAGCGCCAGAGTCAGGTTCCCCAAGTAGGAATCCAGGCCTCGCGCCCAAGCATCCGGTCGGACAAAGGACAAGCGACGAAGCCATTGAGGCCGGACAAGATGGGTTGGATCGACCGGCACTACTTCAGGCATGAGTCTGTCGATTCAACAGACTTTCCTCTTACGACATTCCTAGGTCATGAGGATATCAGAACGTTGGCGCCGGAGACAGATATTTCAAATTTTGTCATGAACGCTTACATAGATCTGCTCCGGATTAGAGAGCAACATTTTAACCGTTCTGAATATTTGAAGCTTAACATGTATCCCACTCATTTTGTGGAATTAACGGTGAGGGAATTCACAGAATGGAGGAGGCGAGGGGGCGGCAGGGGTAAGTGGAAACCAGGTGGAAACGTGTTAGGCATGATGAACGCAAACTATCAATGTCACGTTGCTGATGCGAACCTTATCATGATACCTTGTCATCATGCAAACCACTGGTTCCTATTAGTTCTCCATCCAGCGTTCAGAACGGTTCACATATATGATAGCCTAAGGGAGGACGAGCCTGGACGGCTGCTGGCACAGATGTATAGCGAGTACATCACTTTAGTGGTTAGTTTTTAATTTTTGACCTTGGCTCATAGTATATTCTTCTTGTTACATAGGCTTGATTCTCGTTTTTATTGTTGGATGACGACCATTGTCCTCTCGCTAGCGTGCGAACGGCCACCGGGGGACCCTTGGACGGTCGTGATGATAAAGGACCGACCAAATCAATATAACGGTCACGATTGCAGGATTTATGTCCTCAAGTACATGGACTACATTGCTCGCTCGGAAGTGCTCAAACACTCCTCGTGGACTAGGAAGAATGCCTTGACGTTTAGGTGTAGGATAGCTTGGGAACTGAAAAAGAATGAAGCTAGACGCCTTCATTACCATTATCCTGACTAGTGTGGCTAAGGTGCAATGATGTTACAAAAAACTACACAAAAAAGAAATGTACATAATTTTTCGCATGCTATGAATTTGGCGCTAAAATGTGCGCGAATATACCTTTCATATGACGCATTCGAAAAAATTACGTGTCTCGTTTTTCGTCGAAATTCATAGAAATGGGCTAAGTAGCGTGCATGAGGTGCTTTGAGGGTGCTTTGAGCGGGAAAAAACTGACAAAAAAATTACAATATTTTTCGCAAGCTAAGCATTGGGCACTAAAGTGTGCCCGAAAAGGCCCTTCGTAGGAAAACCCAATAAATAATGTGTCTCGTTTTTCGCCCAAATTCATAGAAATTGGCTAAGTAGCGTGCATGAGGTGCTTTGAGCAGGAAAAAACTGACAAAAAAAATTACAACATTTTTCGCAAGCTAAGAATTGGGCCCTAAAGTGTGCGCGAATAGGGGCGTCGTAGGAAAATTCAAAAAAAAATTTGTCTCGTTTTTCGCCAAAATTCATAGAAATGGGCTAACTAGCGTGCCTGAGGTGCAATAAACGAAAAAAAAGTGATAAAAAAAATTACAACTTTTTTCGCAAGCTAAGAATTTGGCACTAAAGTGTGCGCGAATAAGGGCATCGTAAGAAAACCCAAAAAATAATTTGTCTCATTTTTTTTTTTTTTTCATAGAAATGGGCTAACTAGCGTGCCTGAGTTTCTATTAGCGTAAAAAAAGTGACAAAAAAAATTACAACTTTTTCGCAAGCTAAGAATTGGATCCTAAAGTGTGCGCGAATAGGGGCGTCATAGGAAAACCCAAAAACTAATTTGTCCCGCTTTTCGCAGAAATTCATATAAATGGACTAACTAGCGTGCCTGAGGTGCAATGAGAGAAGAAAAAGTAACAAAAAAATTACAAATTTTTGCGCAAGCTAAGCATTGGGCCCTAAAGTGTGCCCGAATAGGCCCTTCCAAAAGTATCAATAATCCACAAACCAAATCACAAATTAAAGATTTCACAAACCAAATCACAAATATAAACATTATAAAAGTTCAATTTATACAACTGAAACATTAATCCTAACACTCTTCCTCATCATTGTCCTCCTCGACCACACTGCCAGGTTCGATACCCAACACTTTATAATGATTTCTCTTGTGATGATCAGTCATCTTATTACACAACGCACACTCCGCAATTTTTTTTGACCCGTTGCTTCCTCAATCGGATTGTTCATACGTATTGCACGTTTTCGCCCTTTTGTTTGAGAAATAATTGGATCAAAAATGTCGTCCTCCTCACCTTGCAGGCTAGTGCTGTCAATGACTGGCTGTGAAGCTCGATTGAATCTACCGGCTGGAGTCGTCTGAGGGTCCCGGCTTTCTGGTAATGCCATCCTAAACTGTGCATGCTTAGCCTTATCCCGTGCGGCTGCTTCAACTTGATACATGTACCCATCAAATGTTGACGCTGCATCCATTGATAAACCGTGCATGATGTTACAAAGGTGATTATATCGCAGCGTCTCAGATTGCTCGAAATCGACTGAAACATTGGGCACGTAAGGAATGTGACCGTGGACTCTATTGGCTTCCTTCGTCCACCGATCCAAGATATACTCTGGAGGGATTTCACGAGCATTCTTGGCGCTAAAAAACCTCAACGCGTGTCGACAGAGTATACCTTTATGCTCAAACAGTTGACAGTTGCAACTAATACCCCGGTCTCCATACACACTGCTACGGTAAAATGTCTTCTGTTCTTCGAAGCCGACGAAGAGCACGGATTGGCAAAATTCGTCACATTTGTCAAAGCATAAACCTTGAGATATCTGTTGCATAGCTCGCACAACTTTGTCATGCTATATTGATTCGACTTTAGTAGTTCATCCTGAAACTGTCTAAACATTTCCTTGGTATAGACTTGAGCCGCATGAGCCTCCAAAGGTGAAAAAACTAATATTTGTCTTTCTCTGTAAACTGTAGCCGCGTCGGCTTCTCTCTCAAGGTGAAATTGCCTGTCAAGGGCTTTCTGCATCTCTAGTACGAAATCTCTTAAACTTGAAGAAGAGCGTACGTACCCATCAAAGAATGAATTCATACCTTCGCTTCTCGAGGTCGTAGTCATTCCGGCTGCAAATTTTTTTTTGGTGTAGGCACCGATCCACTGTGTCCTGATCTCATACAACGCTTGCAGCCATTCATGACTGTGCAAATAGTAGTCATCCATTAACTTGGCCCACCTCTCCTCGAACACGTCTACCGTCAACGATTTCTTCACACATGTATTAAAGTCACTCTTAAATGTCGGATGGTTTGCATATACATTGTGAAGCCGTTCGGGATATTTGTTGCTTATGTGCCATGTGCACAGGCCGTGGTGAGTATCTGGAAGGACCTTAGCGATTGCATTTTTCATTGCCAGATCTTGGTCGGTGATGATGGTCTTTGGAGGAATATGATACATTGCTTCAAGCCACGTTTCAAATAACCACGTAAATGACTCCTCCGTCTCATCCCTAAGCAGGGCAAAGCCAAACAAGATTGACTGATAGTGGTGGTTCACCCCGGTGAACGGCGCAAAAGGCATAGAGTACTTATTTGTGCGGTATGTGGTGTCAAACGTCACAACATCGCCAAAATTTTGGTAAGCAGCTCTAGAACGGGCATCCGACCAAAATATATTAGTAATGCGGTTCTCGTCATCCAGTTGGAGACTATAGAAAAAGCCAGAATTCTCACTCTGAAGGCGCCTGAAGATATCAAGTGTAGCTTGAGAATCATTTCTACAGGAAGACTCTCTCCTCTGAGCACGAAGTTCATTTCGAAGGTCTACTTCGTTGAAGCTCAACTTGTCAACCCCCCCAGCCTGGCTTGAGAAAACCCCCATCATTTTAGAAGGTTGAACTTTAGCCTCGGCCATTGTAAATATCAGTTCTCTGTGTGCCGCGCTTATTTCTCGGTGCTGATGAATTTGACCAATCTTACTAGGGGTCATCAACTGATTGTTATGGCTCAACTCCACTCCCGTCACAACCCAATGGCTTTTATTTTTCCGGTGTACTGCATACACATGGGCCTTGCAGCCGGTACCCGGAAATGTGTCCCGTCTTCTTTGTCTTGATGGCCCTTCGTCACTGATCCGAACAACCGGGGGTACATGCGGTGCTCCTCTATGACACTCAAATAGTCTTCCACAAATTTGATCTGTATTCGCCCGTTTTCTAGTCGTCTTAATTCTAATACCGAAACCTATCATTTTCGAATATGCTCTATAGTATGCTTCAACTTCGTCCAGTGTTTGAAAAACTTGACCCAAGTAAGGTGGATCAGAATCTTCACAAAAAATATTTCCTCCAGTTGCATCCATATTTATACTGAAATCTAAAAAATAAAAATTATATCATTCTCAACAAGTCATAGAATTAAATAAAATATGTAAAAAAATTATTTCATGATGTAGTGTGGAAACTTTTGACAGGAAAATTACCAAAATACCTCCGATGAGAGGCAAATTACTGAAATGCCCCCGGGGTTCATTATCACCCACTTCGAACCCCAAATAAGCTTCAAAACAGCGTTTAAGGTGTTTTACTTATGTTTCTGGACAAAAAAGTCGTTTGGAAAACTTAACATTGTAGAATTACCAAAATACCCCTCGCGGGGTGGGAAATTACCGAAATGCCCCCTGGCATCGGAAAATCTCAAAAGTGCTTTGAAATGCTATTTTAAGCTTCCTGAATTTATTCTTGATCTAAAAAGTATTTTTCGGGATTTTCACCCAAAAATCCCGAACCGGTGTCCGGATCGAGCGCTTAAAACCCCGTTCGGCCAAAAAAATAGCTAACGACATCGAAATGGCACAAATTTCGGGGAAACGGAACTTCCCAACATCCTAGGGTTCTCATAAAAGTTTCGCGCGAAATTGCGCTAGCTTGATATTTTAAATTACATTGCAAAGTTACAAGGTTCCCCGTATCAGTTGACCCCTTTCCAGCCTATGGAAACATCTCAGAACAACTTTAAAATAAATTTTCGGGTGTCTTACACCCATTCCCGAACTAAAGGCCATTCGAAAAATATTGACAGGAAAATTATCGAAATGCCCCCGATGGGCGGCAAATTACCAAAACGCCCCCGAGGGTTCAATATCATGCTATATTGTCGCGCAACTTTGTCATGCTATATTTTTGCGCAACTTTCAGGTGTTGGGCTTAACTTTCTGGAAATTATAGTCGTCGTAGACTTAACGGTATAGAATAAGCAAAATATCCCTCTCGGGGTGGCAAATTACCGAAATGCCCCCTGGCATCGGTAAATCTCAAAAGTGCTTTGAAATGCTATTTTAAGCTTCCTGAATTCATTCTTGATCTAAAAAGTATTTTACAAAAGTTTCGCCCAAAAATCCGGAATCGGTGTCCGGATCGAGCGCTTAAAAGCCCGTTCGGCCAAAAAAATATCTAAAGACATCGAAATAGCGCAAATTCCGGGAAAACGGAACTTCCCAACATCCTAGGGTTCTCATAAAAGTTTCACGCAAAATTGCGCTAGTTTGATATTTTAAATTACACTGCGAAGTTACAAGGTTCCCCGTATCAGTTGACCCCTTTCCAGTCCAGGGAAAAATCTGAAAAATCTGAACTTTTTCCCTGATATACATATTTTAAAAATAACTAGGGTCTCTTTTTTGTACTTTGGAAAAATCTAGCTCTAGATATTTTTATAAATTCGTGAAAAATCCAAATTTTTACGCCCTAAAAAAATGACTATTTTTTGACTTCGAATGAATATTCGCCAATAAACGCTAGTTCAATCCCTAATTTCAAACTCTCAAAAAACACGAATTTTAGACTATGGTAAGAACAATTTAAGCTAAACACAATTTAAACAAATCATTGGTAAGAACAATTTGAAATTAACATTGAATTATAAGAAAATTCAAAATACTTACTTGTTTTAACTTGATATATTGCTCAAGAAAAATCCACCGATCTTCTAGCGTAAATTTTTTTGTAAGTGAGATATGGAGTATGAAGTGTGTGTTGGTAAAGATGATGGGGAGTGGAAGAAAGGGTTCGGGGAGAAGGGTTTATAAAGAGGAAAAAATGAGGGAGAGAGACGAAAGAAAGCAGAGAAAGGTCGGGGAACCAGGCACGTGGCAGGGGGGCGCAAAATGGGGGTAGGGACCGCAACAATGTTGCGGATTTGGGGGGGGGGGACCGCAACAAGGCGTTGCGGTTTGGGGAGGGGGGACCGGAGGGGTGGCCACGTGGCAGGCAGGAAGGGGGAGTGGGGACCGCCCGCCACGTGGCAGGCAGGGAAGGGGGAGTGGCGGACCGTCGCATGCCACGTGGCAGGTAGGAAGGGGGCCAGGTAAAGGACGGGTGGGTGGGTGTAAAAAAAATTTAATTATGCAAACCGCACATAGGGGTGTCGGTTGATATTATCCACCGATGGATCCTGATCGGGGCCCATATATATATATATATATATATATATATATATATATATATATATATGGGAGCTGATCCGTTGAGAGCGCTAGCAAAATAGGACAAGTTGCTAGCGCGATCTGGCCGTCCATCCTGAAAGATGGACGGCCCAGATCGCGCCTTTTTTGAAAATTGTCAGTCGTCCGCCATACAGTGTCGCGGACGGACTTTTTTACCTTTTTGCCCCTCCGCGCCTGTCCGCTACACTGTATAGCGGACAACATTAAAGTCCTGATGGGAGACAGCAAAAAGACGTCCGCTATACAGTGTAGCGGACGTCCCCTAGGCTGACACCTGTCAGGTCCTGTCCCGTCAGTCCTCTTCGGCAATGACGGTTATCTTGTCCTTATCTGTCACGTCAACAGTGTCCGCTACACAGTGTAGCGGACGTTATAGCCATCCGCGATACTGTATCGCGGACGTAATAGCCATCCGCGATACTGTATAGCGGACGTTCAATATACGTTCAAAAAACAGTAACTACGACACTCTTCTCCACTCTTTCTACTCACAAAATTTTTCAGCGGCGTTGGCAAGCAGATCGGCGCAATTCCGTCTTAAGAACACCTTTAATACCCTAAATCGATCACGTAAGTTCACAAAATCTATACCTTTTTTTGTTTGTAATCGATAGTTGTGATGAATATTGCGTTTTATATATGTATGTTTTTGTTCATGTGCTAGCGTTTGTAAAATCCGATTCCGTATATGTATATATATCTATTATACATATGAGTACATATGCTAACATTGTATGCATTATGCATGTGCTTGCGTTATATGTATTATGCATGTGCTAGCGTCGTATTTTTGCGAGCGATTATCAAAATCCAAAACGTAAAATCCAAACTGAGAAGGTTTTTCCATAATTTCAGTTGCAAAAAATGGAATTTAACCCTGGACCAGAAGACCCATCCGTGTTATACGACCAAGCCAACCATATCAGTACGCTCATATGGGATGGTGGAGTAAGATACATTATTTATCAACTTTCTTATTCTTACGAACGTTGTATATACCGTTTGTTTTGCTTAAATTGTATTTATTAATTCGTAGGAAAGAGAACTTCTCAACACCGTAGAAGTATCTCGCGAGTTCACATCGTGGAAACTGAACACCGCCCAGAAGAGGATACTGCGTGGAATTGGGTTTGGGATTTTCACGCATGGGCAGATATTTCAACAGCTTGACCGGGCCTTGATAGGTGCCCTTGTTGAGAGGTGGAGAAGTGAAACGAATACGTTTCACTTCCCGCTCGGAGAGATGACAATTACCCTAGAAGATGTAGGGTTCATCTTAGGGTTGCCGGTGACGGGGCGGCCGGTAATTGCTCCTCCGTCAGAAGCAACGAATAAGAGAACCGCTAGGGACTTCTTAACTTCGATACCCCAGGATCAATTTAGCAGTGGTGGTATCAAGTTGAAGTGGTTGGTAGATACCTACGGGGTTTTGCCGGAAAACTATACGGGCCGTGACCTTGTGCTGTACACACAAGCCTTCCTCTGGTGGGTGATGGGGGCAATATTATTCCCAACGACGTCGAAGAACACGGTCAGCGTGAGATATTTACCGTTGTTGGGTAACCTGGCTGAGGTTGGAGATTATGCATGGGGTGCAGCGGTTCTTTCGTATCTGTACCGAGCATTGCACAAGGCAACGAGGCCCGACTCCAAAGCCATATGTGCATGTCTCTCGCTATTGCAGGTATATCATATAAATCATGTCTTCGTTATTGTTTTTTTTGTTTTTGCTTTTGTTGAATCGACGATATAAATATAATTTGCCCATGTTCTCAGGTGTGGTCTTATGAACACCTTGCTCCCGGTGCACCAACGCGTAGGGATGGAACCGATAAAGTGTGGCCTCGGTTGCGTGCTTGGGAGTACAGCCGGAAGAATAGCCACTACCGCAGGAGAGTCGATCCCCATCACAACATCACGTACTATCGAGGGGAGTTCGACCGTCTATCTCCGGGCCAAATGCGTTGGGCACCGTACATACGTTTGGCGCGACGGGTAGAAGAGTCGTTCGTCTTCACGCTCTCCGGGTTGCAGCGCACACCCCTCATCCACTTCGAGGTCGCAGAGTGGCAGCTGCCAGACCGAGCAATGCGCCATTTTGAGTTGGAGCAGGGTTTGCCAGCCGGTGCCCCAGATATGAGGGTTAACAGGGACCCACCGGATGTCGGGCGGTTTGGCAAGGCCAATGCGCAAGAATTATGCGCGGCCGAACTAGAGCTTTGGACTTCTTGGGCAGGACACACTGGCGGCCATCGTCTCGGAGCCGAACCCCGTTATCAGCATCGAACAGTACGATGAGTGGTACTACCGCATCACGCGGAGGAGAGTAGCCCCAGTGAACTTTGAACGCGGGGAGAGGTATGCGCCTAGGGGTCAGATCGACGAGCGTATGGCATACAATCTCGTAAGTTGCCCAACTAGTCTGACTTGTCTTGAATTTGTTGAATATAAATGTCTGATTAAAGTTACTTATTTGTTATCTCTTTGGATGTAGGTTAATGCCTCGCTTGCATTCTTCCAGAAGTTGAGTGAGCGGAAGGATCTGGTGAGCGCAATGGGCGAGGATCTTCGCCAACAGGCTGCTGCACTGGCTTTAGGCTGCGGGAATTTTGTGCGCCAAGCATCGGGACAGTCTTCGGTCGACAGCCCGGGAATGGGTTATACGGGCGTCAGCCCGTATAACGTTGATCCCTCCGGGCAAGCTTCAGGGGTGAGCCAGGGAGTTGGTGGTCCCTCTGTACCGGGGATGGGACATGCTCAAGCGTCGTGGGCCGATTACAGCGGCCCGACCTTCAATTTGTTCCCGGAACCCCAACCCCTCTCTCAGAGTCAAGTCACGCAAGACTGGCCTTACGGTTTCAACGAGGCACTGCCCATTGTCCCGTGGGCGGGACCACTTGGCGCCCCCGAAGGGCAATATCAGCCGGCGGAAGAAATGGCCGGCGAGCAATATCAGCCGGCCGGGGCCCCCGAAGGCGATTATCAGCCGGCCGGGGCCCCCGAAGGCAATTATCAGCCGGCCGATCCGTTGGTTGGAGGCCAATTTCTTCCGTTGCTCTTGCCCCCCGGCGGAGGGCAAGAGCAACCGGTCGACCCCCGAGGGCAATATCCGAAAGGGCATCCAGCCAGGCCCCTGAAGCCGCATAAACATGACCTAATCCGAGCCCATTATTTTAGAGGGCCCCCCCCCAGACGGAGCGTCGTATGACGTGGATCACCCGCAGGGCTTGGATTACAATGCCTCGTGGAGAGAACTGTCCTCGCTGGCACCGGGAACTTGGTTAGACAACTTTGTCATCTCGCACTACGTGCAAATTCTGAGGCAAAGGGGTCGGGAGCAGCCTAACTACGGTCCGTGCGTTTTTATCTTCGATGCTTACTTTCATGGCATCCTAGTACAAGAGTGGGACGACTGGGACAAATCAAGGAAGGCCAGAAAGGGGAGATGCCCGCCCAAGTGGAGACCGTCCGCTAACCTACAAGCATATCTTGCTCGGGATAGTCTAGTGAGCGCAAGTGTGGCGGACGTGTTTCTAATCCCATGTGTAGTGAATGCCCACTGGTACTTGGTTTGCTATGAACCGGTAGCGAAGACAGTATCAGTCCTCGACAGTCTCTATGATGATACCTCAGTGATGGGTGTGATTGAAATGTACCGAGGCTTAGGCCAGTTGGATGCCATGGTAAGATCCTGTTTACTTCTTATTGTAACTTGCATATTGTAGAACTGATTAATCTTATTATGTTTGCTATGTTTAATGTTTAATGCTTATTATGTTTCTCGCAGAATCTATTTGCTGCCATGGTCAATGGTAAGCGTCGAGAGAGGGCACCGGTCAAGCCGAAGCTTGTTTTCCGATTGAAGAGGAGTAGGCCCAAGCAACTTAATTCCTCGGACTGCGGCGTCTTCGTCTGCATGTACATGGATTACATCTGTCGGTCTGAGAGCCTCAAGAACACCGTCTGGAGCCAAGAATGCATAGACTGCTTTAGGTATAGGATGGCTTGGCAAATTATCAATGGCCGGCCTAGAGCTATTAGATTTATTGTAAATCCGTGTAACGAGGGGGATCCCGCAGGGGCTGAGGGCCCCAATTGACAATGTTTGCTTATAATAACATTATATTCACTTTTTTAATTGTCCTTATCGTTGAATCTTATCGTTGAATGCGATTGATGATTTCATTTGTGTTGACTGAGATGTGATCGGTGTTGAATGCGATTGATTTGATTCACTGATATCGTTGTGTTGTTGATTTGAGTGTTTGATTTGTTCTGTGTGATTTGCTTTGACCAGGGGGAAACAAAGTGTAAAAACCAAGTGTTTGGACACTGTGTTTCTGTTGGGCTGTCCGCTATACTATATAGCGGACATAGATAGGACCAAAAAAAAAACTAAGTGTTGTTGGAGACTCTCTTCCTTCTGCGGGACTGTCCGCTATATAGTATAGCGGACATAGATAGGACCAAAAAAAAACTAAGTGTTGGAGACTCTCTTCCTTCTGCGGGACTGTCCGCTATATCGTATCGCGGACATAGATAGGACCAATAAAAAAAACAAAGTGTTGGAGACTCTTTTCCTTCTGCGGGACTGTCCGCTATATCTTATCGCGGACATAGATAGGACCAATAAAAAAAACTAAGTGTTGGAGACTATCTTCCTTCTGCGGGACTGTCCGCTATATAGTATAGCGGACATAGATAGGACCAAAAAAAAACTAAGTGTTGGAGACTCTCTTCCTTCTGTGGGACTGTCCGCTATATAGTATAGCGGACATAGATAGGACCAATTGTTTTAAAAAAACTAAGTGTTGGAAACTCTCTTCCTTCTGCGGGACTGTCCGCTATATAGTATAGCGGACATAGATAGGACCAAAAAAAAAAACTAAGTGTTGGAGACTCTCTTCCTTCTGTGGGACTGTCCGCTATATAGTATAGCGGACATAGATAGGACAAAAAAAAAATAAGTGTTGGAGACCCTTCTGCGGGACTGTCCGCTATATCGTATCGAGGGCATAGATATGACAAAATTCCTTCTGCGGGACTGTCCACAGTATCGTATCGAGGACATAGATATGACCAAAAAAATCGGAGACTGACCTTCTGTTGGGCTGTCCGCTTTACTATATAGCGGACATACATAGGACAAAAGAAAAACCAAGGTTTGGAAACTGTGATTCTGCGGTGCCGTCCGCTTTATAGTATGGCGGATGTAGTTAGAAACATAAATTCCCAACATTTTACATGCTTCAAAAGACGGGATTCGCTAATTAGAATGACATGTGGATAAGTGCCAGTTGGAATGAAATCCTAACATGCAGTAGGAAGAGATATATATATCACTCTTCATTTGACATATACTCATCAGATAAGTACTGATCATTGGTTAAAATATTGTTTCTCTCGTTTGATTTGAGGTGCCTCCCACTAGCCTCGGCCATTTCTTCCGCAAGTTGAAGCATGTAAAATCGTTTTCTACGCAGCAACATCCGGTTATTCTCCATACGAATTCGGCGCACAGCTTTCTTACACTGCTTAACATTACGCCTCGACATACTAAGTGAACGACGTTGCGGCACAGGTGCCCTCAGCGTGGTGAGATCTTGGTGTAGTGCTTCTGATTCCTTAACTCGATATGCCCATTCTCTCCGTAAACCGCAATAATACTCTCTCGGATCCGTGTACTTCACTTCTTTGTAGTCGTCGTTCCTTTCACACAACAACCACACAGTCTCACGTCCCCGCAGACTAGAACTCCCAGGAACTCCTGCCATTTAACTTAGGTACATCTAATGCGATGAGCATGGCTAACATATATAAATAAGCCCACACACACATACACAATATATTGGTGTGATAGCTACACAATAGCCTGCCCATCTCTGGTGACAAGACAAGTCTCTGGACATTGACACCCTGCTTAATTGGTAGTTGGAGACAATAGCATGCCCGTGTCATAAAGTTGACAAGTCTTTGGTGACAAGACAAGTCTCTGTGTCACATCTCATAAAGTTGAACCTGTAGCATCTCATAAAGTGGTCCCGTTTCAAAGTATATATAAGTACATGCATTGCACCGAAGGGCAAAGGGCATAGAGTGATATACTCCCAATTTCATAACAACTCTGGAAATGTCATATACTCCACGAGATATTTTTGAAGCAATGGGTCGTTACTGGGCGGGCGAAGATGAATTTCACTATTCTTTGCGTCCAAGTTTGCGTTACTCATCAAGCTATGTTAATACATTACGTGCAGAATGGTCTTATCGGATGAATGAATATGAGGTCTTAGTAGCTGATTCACGGCGCATGAATATACCCATACCTCGACAAAAGGCAATCAACATGCCTCGAATTACACACATGGAGCTTGAAAGGGCACTGCATCGAATACGTGAAGAAAATAATAGAATGAGAGTTCGTCAAAGTAGGCATAACTTACGTCGTATGGCACGTGATGCACATGAAGATGGCAACAACAATGAAGCACAAGTATACTGGAACATGAGCTTCGAACTAGGATCTGTTTCCGATGCTCCAGTTTCAGATGAAGATGACTGAAGATCGAGTTCTTCTAAGGCTATAAGGCCTCCGCTTAGGCCGGGGTTCGGGAAGGTCGGAACTAAGTGTCTGGTTCGTGCCAACCATTTTCTGGTCCAAGTTGCAGACAATGATCTGCACCACTATGACGTGAGATCCTCAGCTGTGCACCTTTTGTTTGTGTGTGGGTTTCCGTGGTGCGTGGATGTATTACGATAATACTTCCTCGCTAATCATGTATTGTGTTAGAGACTTTCTTTCTACGGTGCCGTCCGATTTATAGTATGGTGGATGTGGATAGAAACAAAAAAAACTCTCATACGGTGCCGTCCGCTATACTATATAGCGGACGGGCAAGCAGAAAAACAGATTGCCAACACTTGGTTTTTTCTCTCCTACATCCGCTATAGAGTATAACGGACAGCCCCGCAGAAAGAAAGTCTCCAACACTTAGTTTTTTCTCTCTCCTATCTATGTCTGCTATATAGTATAGCGGACAGCCTCGCAGAATACATGACCAAGCAGAAAGGTGCACATCTGAGGATCTTACGTCATAGTGGTGCAGATCATTGCCTGCAACTTGGACCAGAAAATGGTTGGCACGAACCAGACACTTAGTTCCGACCATCCTGAACCCCGGCCTAAGCGGAGGCCTTATGTCCGCTATCTAGTAGAGCTAGACTTTGGTGTCCGCTATATGGTAGAGCTAGACATTGTAGCGTAATGTAGTTTTAATAAATTGGAATAAATTGGCGCCCGAAGACTTGTTTTAGCGACATTGTAGCATAATGTTGTTTTAATAAATTGGCGCCCGAAAACTTGTTTTAGCGACGGAATCAACAATCTCAATATCGATAAACAATAACTTACGTCTGATTCACAATCAACGATCTCAATATATCGAATGAATCTTAAACGGCACAATTAAGCGAGAAAAAATTCGAAAAAATAATGAACATGAACATAAATTTATTTATTCATAATAAACAGAATTTAGGGTTAACATTGGGGGAAAGAACTTTTTTCACAAGTGCTCCGATCAAATATAAAAACTTGAAAATCCCACCATCCAATGTGTTCAAACACTACAAAGTCCCCGAGTTCGAGGCCATGCTGGCGCACGAATTCGTTCCAACCCTCTACGAATTGCTTTTTTTGGGTCGGCCGGGCTTCAGCTTGATTCCAACATGCCATGCCCCCTTGCGGCTAATTAATCTTGAAGTGTCATAAATTGTGGTAAGTTGATTGGTAAAGGCTTCCGGTATGTCCTAACATATTCACAATACAAAAAATAGGTTAGTTTTTAACTAAAAGATCAAACTTTTAACACACACGAAAACACAGAGAAAAGGGATGGCCTACAAGTTCATTCTCAAATCCAGGCATCATGACCTTGAAGAAGTGTTTGCCTGCCAGGTGC